>JAPMOB010244728.1:0-25049 GCA_029875015.1 Lepomis gibbosus | reverse complement strand
CACACACACACACACACACACACACACACACACACACACACACACACACACACACACACACACACACACACACACAGGACGCCAGGCGAGGAGCCTTTGGGCCAGCTACATGTTTGGGCTGCAGCTCTCAAGACAGGGTGATTATATAATATAATATTTAGTGAGTCAGATAGGGGTGACACATTGAGACGCACACATTCACAGCATGAGGGAAAAGATAAACACACATATTTGCACATAAGCTCACAAACGTATTTGTAGCATGCAAAAATATCTGCAGAAAGGATGATGCAAGCAAATTATCCTCTTTAAAGGTTAACCTAAACAACTATCAGTCTACATCTGAGTAGTCCTGTCTGTCACTCACAACTATTATAGGGAATTAATGTCCTTCAGCCACTACAGTCAGGCTTCAGACCTGCTCCAATAACTGCTACAACTGCTGTTGATGATGACATTAACTCCCTCGATAAAAAGCAGCAATGTGCTGCACTCAATTTTTTAGTTTTCATTGGTTTGATTGTTCTGCTTACAGCTACCAATAAGGATTCATTTTCAGATTCTGAGTGTTAATAAACTCTCTAACTCTTGATAAATAGCTATATCATATAAGATGCTTTTTTAAACTTTGATTGTTGTTAATGTGGTCCTGAATATTAATTTTATAGAAAAATGCTAAAGATTTGATGCTAAGTTTTCAGGAGTTTTAAAGCTACGCGTGGTATCCAATTCATGAGAGCACAGTTGTTTCTCTGATCCATACTCTTTAACTCACGCTGAACACCTAACTCAAAAATGAAATAATCAAATTAGATATTCTTATACCAGAATAAACTTGTTTCTTTTTTAATAACAGGAAAAAAACAATATACAAGCCACTACATGTATCTAAAATGGATTATGTGGATATTATATCTACTAATGCTGCTGCCACTACCCTTAAACCACTGGAAGCCATTAACCACAGTGCCATTCAACTCATTACCCAAGACAGCTGTCACAGTTCTGTGAAAAAGTGGGATAATCAACACTGACATCTAGAAGGCATCAGTATATCTGGGTTTCCATTTAGAAAGCTTTGTTATCTAAGTTGCTGAGATATTTATTATCCTTTTTGAGTTCAATGTGAACAACCAGGACACCAAAAGGTTACCTTTCACATGTCTTCATACTAACACTGAACTTTGGATGACTGGTTTCTGGTATAGTGCTCCTTTCTACTGGAATGAACTGCAAAAATCTCCAAAGGACTTGAGATTATGATATTTTGATTGTGTGTGTAACAACCAAGCGGCAGCCTCCAAATCTGAAAAGTGAAGCCAATGTGCCTTAAAGCTGCATTCTTTCTACCTGCCAGCAGGGGGCGACTACACTAGCTGCAAAAAGAAGTCTGATTGCATTGGAGTCAATGAGAAAATAAGCACATTTCTCACCTGATTTATTACCTCAGTAAACACTTTTATAATGGGTTTATGGTCTTATTTGCTAATTTCATGTCTTATGCAAAACAGCATGATGTTCATTTAACAAATAAGGGTCCCATTTAGAAGAAACTAGACAATAAAGCAGGATATGCTTTAGGGCGTGGCTACCTTGTGATTGACAAGTTGCTACCACAGCGACCTGTCATTCAGTATAGAGCGTTTCCAGTTCACTGTTTACATTTAACCAGTGCCATTGAAAAAGCTTATTTAATGGTGCTGCGTTTTATTACCCATGAAACTTGTTTTTTTTTAATGTTCTCTGTGTTTTTGTTTAAAAATTTTCACAGTATTTTTTTAGTTCATGAAAGTTAACTGTAACATTGTGGTCACCTCAAAATGTCTTGTTCAGCAGTTGGTTGTGCTAAAAGAATCTCTAAGGGGTTGGCTGTTCATTTTTTTCTGGTAAGTATATTTTGTTTTAAGCCTGTTTTTTGATAGCCAAAATTAGCATCCCGATGAATATTACTGTTAATGTGAATCATGGATGCAACTTACTAACCAAGCTAGCTAGCTCCAAATATGGTCACTTCTGGTTCCAAAACAAACAAGATGACGACAGCCATGCAAATGCCAAACTCAAGGCTTTAAAATAGTAGCCCACAAACCACCACTGGGTGACATCATGGTGGCTATGTCCGCTTCTTCTATGCTGATGACTGATTTGTGTGACTGAACTTTTTTCTATCTATGTGTGTATCTATGTAACAATACTTTTGTTCTCAGGTCACTCTTGCAACAGAACTCCTTATCTCAATGAGACTTCCTGAATAAATAAAGCCTACCCAAGTGTTTCATGTTGAAGGGGAATACTGGGATCACACCAGGAGAACTGAGCATATGGCCCACAGATCAACAGTCTTACTGGCGATGCTGAAAGTGTGAAACGTCGCCTGTCAGGTCATTCTCTCACAGCTTTTATCTGGAGGCCTGAGCCGAGATGAGCGAGCAGCAGAATCATGATTCCCTGCTGAGGATGGATGGCAGCGGTACAATCACCTGCCGACCAGTGATGCCATTTGGCCTGATTAATATGTCCTGTCCTCCTGTCCTGCCACAGCAAATGCACACACACACGCCAAGGGAACGCAGTAAATCAGCGTTCCTTCACTCAGATCGCAAAGGCTGCAGTATTTCTGCTTCCATGAGCAGGAAGGGGAGGCCCTAATAAACAACCCTTTCTTCCAACACATGAATACTCAAATACAGAGTGACAACTTCCCCCAACACTAACACTATCCCTTGAGGTAATGTGCTTCTATTGTTATAGAAGAGAGAGGATGACTGCTTGTCACTATCCACTGTGCAGCTCAACAGCAGTACATGACCCACCCTGCCATTCTCACCTTCTGTGTGTGCTGCACTTAGCATGATTCACACATGGACGGCATTATGCAACGTGTCCACAAGCCTCTCCCACCCGCAGGAAATATTATTCAGCACACTTCTCCACAAAAAACATCAGTTGAGCAAGATATGGGCAACATGCTGTTAACCTTCCCACGTAGTGTCTCACAGTTCATCTCTGTCACCCCAACTTTATGACAGTTACCATTCATTACAATATCACAGAATTTCAGTTTAGCCTGTGGGTGAGATGCTTTCAGTCCCCTTCAAGTGCTCTCTAAAGCATTCCTGAACAAAGCTCAGCCTGATGGAGGTAGAAACCAATACCCAACTGGGGACTTCCCTGACCCACAATCCTTTGGTTTTCTTGTGTAATTTGAGAGGGTAAGTTTTTCAGTAGTCTCCAAAACAAAAGCAGTAAGTAAATTCTTTGTCTCAATTTTTGAAACTTTGGATGGATATGAACAACTGGAGAGAAAGCTGTTCTCTGCCTCTTTTACTTAACCCCTTACCTTGTAAGTGGCTTTAAGGTTGTATGATCCTATGGATCATACACCAGACTCCTATACCAGACTGCCATATTTTACAAGCTAACCAGTAGCCTAACTAATATCTATGTTTTAATTTTAGTAAAAAGCACAATATTTCAGGTGTGAACGGGTGCAGTAATAACTTTTATCAGCTTCTATCGGCAACAAGTAGGAACTGCTGGTATCGGACATAGCTTTATAATAAAGTTATAAGCAATAATAAAGTTTTACAATACAGACTGAAAGCCAGAAATCCCACCACCTAGCCAAGTTATTATAAAATCCCTGTCACATTTTGTTTTATGGAACAAAGTGTCTTCATAATTGTACATGTAAAGTTCAGCTTGGGTACACAGCAGTGTGACAGCTGAACAGTACGACCTCACATCACATGCTGCAATAGATGTCTGACAAGCAGAAGTGGCTGATGGCAGATAAATTAGGTGTAGAATCTCAGCTGAGGTTGGCCAGTGTAACAGCTGAGGGAACACCACAGGCAACACAAAACACAACAACATGGAATCTGTTTTCAGACGACTGGACTTTAGCAGACAGAAAAACAGATGTACTGCTCCCCATCATCATGTCAGTAAACCTGAAAGCACTGTACACATCTGTTAAATGACAATATCTTTACCACCTCCTGACCTAGCATGTCAAATCTCTTGATTCATTTTTGTCCCTCTATTGTTGCTTTCCTGTAACAATCTAACATGCAACATAGCCGAACAGCAGTCTAGACAAAATGCCTGCCTGTGCAATTCATGCTCATACAGAAAGTTGGAAATATTTCAGGTCTTTTCGCAGGAAGACGGTGCCCAAAAAGAGGACATAAAAAAGATAAGATCACTGTCATTGATAGCCACAAACATGCACAACAAAGCAACTAAACAAACAGTAAAGTGCCAGGATGAAATGAGCAATGGAGCTAAAATACCAGGGAGGAAGTTCTCCTCCATGTGCACTTCTAGATAACACATAATAAATACAGACTCTATCTCTCAACCCAAAGAACTGGAGCCCCAGTAATATTTTGTCATGCTGGCCTTTCCTTTACCGTCACATGGCTATTAAAGATCCCCAGGCTGATGGGAGAAGATAAGTAGTGTGAATGGAGATTTAAACATGTAGTATGGGGATTAATCTAGAAATCTTGACTGTAAAATGTTTTTAGGCTATGCCGGTGGTGGTGGGGAGGGGGGGTTGTTTTTTTTGGTTGCATTTACGTATTCAATCCGGATCTCTCTTGTGTGCAGTGTTCACTGTCTATACTTATCATTTACTCATTATGTACTGTTTTACTTAAGGGTATGTCTTATCTGGCATCTGCTTATGTCCCTGCTACTCTACCATGTATTGAGAGAACGCAACGCCAAACTACATTAAGAAATCTGGTAATTTTGTAACGCACGGCTTATCAACAAGTTTGCTCAGCTGATAAATCGTGCCTTGACTGTAATCGCAAATCAAGGGAAGGTTTTCTACAATGTGGCATAAGTAGCAGTACTATAAAGCCCGAACTTCTGCTTTAAAATAAACATCCTTCGACTTGGCACAGCCCAGCATGTGCAGGGCCAATTTTATTATAAGTTTTGTAT
This sequence comes from Lepomis gibbosus, assembly GCA_029875015.1. Taxonomy (NCBI): domain Eukaryota; kingdom Metazoa; phylum Chordata; class Actinopteri; order Centrarchiformes; family Centrarchidae; genus Lepomis; species Lepomis gibbosus. Next base: position 20,093 of record JAPMOB010244728.1, on the reverse strand, counting down.
ACATGTGGACCAATTACAAAAGTTGAAATTTTCCACAAATACAGTGTGCTTGGTGGATGGTACATTTGCCGAATTTAAATGTGTATCGGTATAACGATCAAAAAGCTTTGTGTCATAATATATTTGGTTGGCAAATAAGCAAGGTCACCTTACTGAATGAGGTTTAGTTTACGCTGTCTCCATAAAGGACAACCACAATCTATCGTGAATGAATTAAGATAGGAAGAGCTAAAACATATTAAGAAACAGGTGCTTGGACTCTCATAGCGCAGACCGTAGCTTGTCAGTTAACATAACATGCTGGCCAATGCGATCAAGCTGGACTGGGCGCACGAACAGCTGAGAAAGGAAACAGGAGAGAACAGAATAAACACAGCAAAAGGCTGACGTTTCCTGGAACGTTCATCGCTGGCATTTTCATACAAACGGGGATACCCCACGTTGGTCACGTAGGTGTACGAGAGCAGGTGTGCAAGTGCAGCCACATACACATTAGAACAACTCTAATGAAACGATTAAGGACAAAACATCACAGGAAGAAGATAAGTAACCCATCGCTTTGACCCCAGAACCTTTTACATTTAAAACAAATGCAATGGCGTACACCAGCCTGATGAGTCTCGAGTGTGTCCAGTGATATTTTAGGAGAAAAACATAAGGACCAGCTGTACGTACATGAGACGTCCGGTGCTGACAGGAGAACAGGGCTGCTCCTCGCCGCCGTTTGTGAGCGGAGTCGTAGGTTCTGCTGGAGTCTGTAGTCTTGAGGGAGAACAGCGCATGCGTAAACATAGAACATGAGGGGGGGGGACCCAATGACGTCAAGAAGCAGCACAGCCAATGAGCGCGACCGTCAGCGTGAGGTCAGCACAGTCTATGAAAGTACCGGATAATTCTGTAGGATAAAAGCACGATGGCTACATTTCGACCTCCAGGATTAGTGTCATTTACACCGGGGACGCGGGGGACATGTCCCCACCACTTTTTGAAACCAATTTGCTAAACGTTTTCTGAAAATTAGCTTGCAACAAGAAATGTTAAACCCATCCATCCATCTTCATCCGCTTATCCGGGATCGCGTCGCAGGGGAAATGTTAAATAACAAATACAAATTGTATGAGAAAACATCAAATGTAATGTAGAAACAGACTTGGCTTGTCCAAAAAAAGTAACTTAGGCTAAAAAACAAGCTGCTGACGACTGCATTATATTCAATAATGTTTTTATAATCAGAGTTGCCACTGGCCACATGAATTTTGTTTTCCCTTATATAGAAAGACTTTTCCACCATAACTTGGTGCAGAAAATGTTCCTTGAATGCAGGAAATTGTCGCAAGAGTTATTGCTCAAAATCCTTGTGTTTGTGTGTGTGTGTGTGTGTGTGTGTGTGCCGAAGAGCCTATTTTATCAATGAATGTTTCTTTTAAATAGCATTGGAGTATCTTCTTGTCTTGTTCTCGTGACTCCCAATTTGTACATTCTCACCTCTCGTGGACCAGCTAAGTGTTTCGTCACACCCCTAATATGAGCCCTTAAATGTCGCCACCACTTTTCAACACTTTTTAACGCCCTTGACCGAGTAAAAAAAAAGGAAAATGAGTTTTTTTTAATAATCCCTCCAATGACACAACTTAATGCATTCACTGAATGTGTGCCATCAAATGATTTCATCTTAAAAGGCTGGGATATTCCATTCCATGAACAAAACGGCGGGTAAATAGCTAATTTCGGCTTGTTGGTGTTTTCGTCAAATATTTTGAAAAACAGAATTATGTTGGGTTTTTTAAATAACCAAATAGACTACCATAGTCTCGTGTATATTGCTTGACGTTGTTGCAAAAGAAGTGTTTTATTTTAGTGCTTTGGTGCTTTGGCACTTTTCTACATGAAGTGGATGAGAGGCAAACTGTACGGAACAAACAGTTGGCCTATTCCAAGGGGGTAGGGACGGTGATGTCGCCAACATTAAGTGATTTCTAAATTGTCCCTAGCAATAATTTTGATCAAAAAATGTAAACATCTGCTGTTGTCTGTCAGTGTGTAGTCAACGTATTTGTTGCACAAACAGTTAACAATCAGGTTAAAACAAATATAATTTGTTAAATTTGACTGCCTGATCAGAAGTGTTTCCCGTGAGTTCTGGGTTTCCTCCCCCGATGAATAACAGCACACTTCTCTCATCCAGTACAGTCCCAAACAGGGTTCTGTGGGAAGGAAGACTGCTGTGCTGTGCTGACTGGATGAGAAAAGTGATGCACTGGAGAAACAAATCTGAAAGCAACACAGAATGCCTGTGAGCCTTATATTACATTCTATTTTCTATTTTGAATTGTCACGTGACACCTGCAGTGTGATTCCTTTTATATAAATAAAGACATTTCCATATATATTGATACAGTGTGTGTCCCGTCCAATGTTGAAACCGATGCCCTTACAACATTCACGGTATGGAATGGGTTTCCATGGCTGAGCAGCCAAGTGCAAAGCAAAGCGTCATATGCAGTGGTGTAAAGCACGCCACCACTGGACACTAGACAGTGGACAGCCTTCTCAGAAGAGTTGAAGTTGTTATAGCGGCAAAGGGTGACCCAAAACTTTTGGCAATATAGTGTATATTATGAGAATCATTTTTAATTTTACATTTTTTGGGAATGTCATACTCACCACCTACATGATTTCTGCTTGCTATTAAATATCATTTCAAACTGCCATCGGGGTGTAACAAGATACAGTACACATATTCTTTCTTTGCAGTGACAGGATTTCCTTTAATTACATCTCTGTTACAAAATGCATGCCAAAAAGACACATGGAATTAAAAGATTTGGAAAAGGATCCCAGTAAATCAAGTTTAATCATGGGTTCTAGGAAATAATTAACATTATACTAGTTAGTTTTGGAGAGGAGGTGTAAACACTCTCAAACTTGGGTCCAATACAAACAATATGACAGCTTGCAGAGATCAGTTTCCAGGTTTGACTGCTGCTGCTAACTGTTCCAGCTTCTGAGGGAGGGTGACAGTAACAAAATGGACCCTGTCATTCTTCAGTTTCTGTTTCACCGTCTGCGTCAGGTCCAGCTCCAGGTATTCCTGCTTCTGCCTGTCATACTGAGGCCAACTGACCAGACCAGGACTGTTGGGAGAGCTGAGGAGATATTCAATCATGTCAGCTACAGACATAAGGGCAGTCTATTCAGCAAAAGAATTTATCTACAAATGTGTTAGCTACTGATTTCATATGCTCAGCCTTCAGAATGCATGTCTGTATACCTATATACATTTGTTCTGTCTAAAGCAACTGTCTGGGAGGACAGCAACTGTTATTTCCTGGTTATATGAACAGAATGCTAATTTCACACACGCTGCATGCTCCATATGTTCATGCAAATTTGTTCAACTTCTAACTATGAACACATAACGTAAAGAATACATTTCACATTTTGATTTAGCCTTATTTTTTCTTAAATTGTTTCAGTTTGGATATTATTATCTGCACATTCTGCACGCCTACACAGAGCAACACAAGCATTAATTTTGAATACTAATGATTGAAACGGTGAGACTGAACCAAACAGTTATCTTGTGGCCATAAAACCAAACAATGAGCTGAAAGATGGTAAAAAGCTCAGTAGAACTGAGGTGGACTTGCAGAGTGATAATTCTCTGTGGCGCCGTGCCTGTAAGTGGCCCTTTTATATTCCTTTAGTCTTTTTTTCTGCTGTTAATAAAAAAATAAATATGCTTACTCACCCAGTTCGGGCAAAGTTGGCCCAGTATGTCATCATGGTCCTACAAAGTCTGTCATCCTCACTGGTTATTTTGCCTGAGTATGGGATAGGAGTTTAGTTACAAAATCAAATACCGATAAACATTGACCATGATCTAACGTGACTTCAGTTTTTTTGTGTTGTAGCCATGTGGTCTTCATTCCTTTATTTATTCCACCAAGTTCCAGAGCATGCGCATTAAGTGGTCATGCCTCATTGTCAAGTTATATTACTCAGTACTCACATGTATCCAATGAAAAAAGACATGAGTGGGAGAGCCCATCTAATATGTAAACATATATTATGGGTGGCATACTAGATATAACATACCTATTATTTTTATATGGCCATTCCAGAAACATCCACCAAACATGAAGCCAATGTCATCTGCATGATCTGCCTTCACAAAGCTGGGTCTGCTTTGTTTGTGTATGTCAGCCCGGTACACAAACTCATACATGTAAACTGGAACGCCTGCATCTACAACACCAAGCACACCAAAGACAGAAAAGACAAGAGGTATAAGATGAAGGTCGAAGATCAAGAGCAATTGTCTAGTCCTCGCATTGTCCTTATATCAGGTTGACATCCACCAATTTAAAATCTGTGCCAGCAAAATGCGGCAACTTCAAAGAATGTCGTCCTACACAGACCTTTGATCAATTAGTCCCGTGCATGTGACACAAGCAAGTCACATTTGTTTACAGAGCTGCCAATAAGCTCTTTTGAGCCTCGCCCCTCCTGACCTGAGTGGTATCCAGCCACCTTAACGACAGGCAGAGTCATCAGCAGGTCTCCCATGATTTCAGTGAATCCGTCTCTGATCTCCTCCGGTGTTTGAGCGTCTTTCAGGTATTCATCGGCGATGAGGCTATTGGCAGAGGAAGCCTGGAACAGTAAGGAGGTTTGGACCATCAAGTTTCTCTCTTATATAGTGCTGTTTTTCAGGAATCTTAACTTGTGCCTGATAGGGATTTTTCAAAAAGAATGTTTCACTACCGAAGTTAATACCCAGTTAGCCTTTATCATGACCTCTTATCAGCAATACAATTCAACCCATCCTCACCAGAAATAAATTCCATATAGGCTGATTATTATGTAGCTTATTACAACCCATATTTTCACTTTCTGTTAGGCTGCGACCTCTAGGGAAGTCAGGTGAGGAAGTATAAACAGCTACAACAACTGTCTACAGAGATTGGTGGGATGGCTGGATGAGTCAAGAAAACCCATTACTTTCACTTAAGAGACCTACATTTGAGTCATGAACAGAAGAAAATCAAAGGTGACATGTTTTAAATTAATTTACATTTTGTAGATGACTTAGCCTATATGACTTGCCTAATGTATATATTTTAACCCAGACCACGATCTTTCCTAAACCTCACCAAGTGGTTTTGTTGCCTAAATCTAACCATTTTATGATAAGTTCACAATGTTTGCCATGTGTTAAATTGCATGTACACACCTGTCGCTGTACTTGAAACGCTCATATGTGTCCTTTTGGGGAACGGTCAGATATGTTGCTGTGGAAAACAGTCTTATATGTCGTTCTAGGACACTTGACAATCGACCTGTTTTGTTGTTTTAGGAATGGGGACATGTTGCACGATGTATTTGTAGAACAGGGTTGCTGCTGGAAAATGGGTCTGACCCATTTGCTATTTTATTAAAAATGTTGTCAATATTGTTCGCATCTAATGTGATCATTATGTGATCAACACGTTTACCTGACAATGACCTTGTAGGTCAAAATCTTACAGCAGTAAAACTTTGGGAACTTTCGAAAATCATTTTTCTGATAACCTTTTCTTTCAGTCGAATACGATAATATAATGCTAATGGTACTAAAACTGGTTCTGGGAAGACCTTCACCAGAATTTATACGAGACATGCCATTTTAATCTGATTCCACTGTAATTAATTTTTACTTATGACATATAATTGTTGTAAATATACAACATCACCAAATTGTAAAGTCTCCCATTGACAGTGATATCATGTTTCTTCACAGCCAGTCACATTATGTATTCACATTGACCCATACTTAACAAAATTATGCATGTAAAAGCAGGACTTTGTGACATCACAGCTAGTTTGGTATCCAGTCATGGTCCAGAATGCATTTAACACAAGTGTGATGTGGAAACCTGAAAACTACTGTGCACCCACACTGAGAATGAAGTTTAGCAAAGTAGAAGACAGCTTGTGTTTAGTATTAAACTTTGGATTTCTCAAAGAATGATTGGCTAGGTATATCAGACACAAATTAATATTCCAGGAATGTTTTTTAAATTTCTTGTAGGAAAACAAATCCAGGTTTTATTCCATATTTGCATTTTGTCAAGTAATGTTTCTTTATAGTATTGGACACTGATATTCAGCAATGGATTAACCACAGCCCTTAACCTTCATGTATTTTAACCTATTGTAATAATTTTGTATTTTGGACAGTTTTTATGTGTGTAAATTACATGTTTGTGTGCATTTGTGTTTGCACACTCTCTTGCCTAAAATTAACCTTTCGGGGATTCGTTTTTCTTTCTTGTTCTTGTTATTGATTATTGATTCAACCATCAGGAATGAATTTAGCAGTTTAGTTCAATGTTTTGGAGCAAAAAATAGTCAAATGATATATCATACTAATAATAAACTGTAAAATGAAACAATTAAATCTACTTTTTAACTGACGTATATTTATAAAAATCTCAAAAACAACTCTTCGACTTCAAACAAAATCAATCAGCCATTCAGTGTATTGTCATCAGCAAGTAGCAATAGCCTTCATGGAGCTCACCCCTGCAGGATTGAACATGTTCATCACTGGCAGCACAGACTCTCTAGTCATACCATTCTCCCAGCCAGGAGGGGCAAAGCTCTGTGATCAACATAACAAAATGTTTCAAAATGAGTTAGAGATGAAGAAAACCACCTCAGTAACTCTCTATCTGTTGATTGAATGATACTGACATAGTGGAGATGTTATAGAGGCTGGGTAAAGTATATTATGAATATTTGGATGGAGAGCATTGAGAAGTGTGTGACCTGAGGCAGGATCCATCCAAACTCATGGTTGGTTATTCCCATCATCACTGGAACTTTCAGCACTTCTTTCCTCTTGAGAAGCTCCTCTGCTGTATCGGTCAGAAACACGCCATCCACAACGGCGCCTAGGTAAATTTTCATCTACATCACATGAGAGAACTCACTGTTATTGTACATCAGGGCAACTTTGGCAGAGTGGATGAAGGAAACCCAAATATTCATTGGCCATTTACCAGCCAAGGATGTTCACAGGCTGCCATCTTGTGGTTAAAGTTAGGTGTGGCACTGTGAATTTCAAAATTTTACAATGAACCTGTAAAAAATGAAAATTCCCTTTTGGGTGAGATTTCTATAAGTTTGTTCACCTTCTGTGATTCTGAGCAAAAGATAAAATGATCCAGGAAAATGCTAGAATGACACACAATCAACACAATCAAATTTAAGCAAAATACATCTAGAGCATAACATCTGATGGTTTATCTTCACAAGAGCATTTACCTGTTTAGTCGCATCAACTAGCTCATCTTTACTTTTTCCCCTCATGCACTGGACCAGTTCCTCTGTACTGCTGCGGTCACATCCAGTGAGGTTGGCAATAATCTAGGCAGAGGGATGAGATTAATGAAAATCACAAACACTTGTGATAGTTCTCAAGTAAAAGTGGAAATCTTTACTTGCTGTATTTTACTCTGGTACACATATGAAAGTTGCCATAGAAATGTTGTGGTTTTTTGGTCTACTTCACAAAAGAGACGCCATAGAGAGCTGTATCTACTAGATAGTTTAATAGTACTTTCATTCTGTTCAGTGATACCAACAGTTTTTCAAGCAACGAACCAAACAGACCTAAAACCAAAAAGCCAATTGTCAAAGCGGTATTCTATTTGTTTCTAGCGGTTCAGCATTTGATGAAGTTGGTGTACATACATGATTGTATCCACATGTTTGAAGTGCACTTACTGTAAGTCGCTTTAGATAAAAGCGTCAGCTGAATAAATGTAATGTAACATATCCTTATTATTATCATGTTTGATTTGCTAGCATTTCTGCTGGATCTATGCTCTACTTAGCTCATTTCTATTTACTAGAAAAAAATTAATGTCATTCTGGTCGCCAGTACAGGTTCATGTACTGGCGACGTCATCAACCCTCTTACACAAAAGAACCAGAACATTTTTTTCAATCAATCGAGTAAGGGAGTTTAATGATTGAAACACATTTCCTATACAGAGAAATCTATATTAATGCCTCCTCACACATGACATGTCACATCTGACAGACAAGGCAGTGCATGGCACTTGCTGTCTGGCTCCTGAGATCAAACAATGGTTTTATCACTGGATTTAAATGTTGTACCATATGCTTTTGTAATTGGCTCTTTCACTACAAGTGAATATGTGATATGAAACAATGACCTGACTTTTTGTGTGTTTTACAATCTACTCCGGTTCCTGTGCATATGTGAAAGAGTCTTCAGATTGCTTTAAAGTTGCACTTACGAACACTTAAACATTAGGCCAAACGGCTCATCCACCCACCCATCGTCAACCGCTTATCCAGCGTACAGAGGGCGGGTCAAAGGGTTTATGTGTAATGTAAAGGGGTCATTTTTGGTGAGGAACTCACAGAGAGTTCATTATTAATTATCACACTGGGGAGTTTCTTTTCAGCTGAGTGCAGCTTTTTAGTCTATTTTCGGCCATTATTTTGGTTTTATGAAATGGAACAATGCTATCATCAACCTCATGAACATAGTGGAGCATTTAGCAGCTAAATAGCCAGATGTAGTTCTATGGAGTTGGTTGAAATCAAAACTAAAGCTAAAAGGAGAATGAACTTAATTTCAACATTTTATTTTAAACCATTAGTTTAATAATGTGTTTGCCAAATAACCATGAACTTGACCAAAAAAAACAATTTTGGTTTTAATTGTCTTTATTGGCCTATAATGATCATCAACTCCCACCAATTTCAGTGCCATGAAATTGTGCAAGTGTTTCAAATGTTAATAGCCAACTGGTTAATTGGTAGCCTATTAAGTGGCATGCAGGGGGCCTGAATGCAATTCCTGGGCCGTGCTTTGGGAAGTGGATTGTATGGCTGGCAGCTGGGGGTGAGAGGTCAACGGTGTGCCATCTTCCAATCATTTGGGCCTACAATTCACATTACAAGTTTTGTTTGTGTTATTATTTTCATTGGAATAAAATGTAAAACATCAGAAAAAAACACAATTTGTAATTATGAACTCTCATTTACTCTCATTTCTTGGAAATATCCCACTTGATGTTTGTCCAGTAATAGCAACGAGTCTCTCATCTTGGGCCAACAGATCAGGTGGTCCTTGCCCTCCACCTTTTTCTTTCTTGATCTTCTAGTCTGTTCTTTTTTTGCATCAATTTTAATGTCAAATAATTTCTGTTTTACCTGAGCCACAGTCCATATCTGAGACATCTGAACATTCACCGTCTCAGTCATTGTAGCTCCAACCTCCTTTTTTTATACTTTTTTTACTCTTTTTTATACCACATTCACTCTGGAATAAACACTTTGTAAAGGGTGCCGTTTTTTACTTTCTATTCTCAGTTCATTTGTGAAATTCTTTTGCTTTTTTGCTTTATGGGCATGCTTCTTTCTTAAAAGAACTTCACCGCTTTGTTTATGATAAATCCTCTGGTTGCAAATAGCGGGCATGCATCTGCCATTTTTGAATGATTCTGATAGATTAATTAATACAGCAAGCACTTATTTAGTTTGCAAAGCAAGAACTTTTATACGCACATATCAGGCCCCATGAAGCATGTGAAAGAATTCATGCTAATATACAATGTTTACGTACTACAGTACCTTGGCATGACCCAAAGGATGGCGTGTAGTATAGGTCCCAAGTGTTGCTACTCCACTTTGAAAAATTGCCCTCTGAAACAGTCCTTCTGCTAGTGGAGACAGAGTCTGTTCATTAGGAAAGAAACACATATACAATCACTTGACAAACTAACTGATAATAAATCCAAGGTACACTCAAATTTGTTAATCATTGTAAATGTGCGTTTAAAATCATGTTCCTGTTATCAACACATGCTGATTCGGTAAACAGCTTAACATGTTGTCTTTCTACCAGTATGGATGCACTGATGGCTCCTGCAGATTCTCCAGCGATTGTGACAGTTTGTGGATTGCCACCAAAGGCCTCAATATTTTCCTTCACCCATCTCAGGGCTGCCAGCTGATCAAAGAAACCCCAATTGCCTTGAGCATGTTCGTCTCCAGTGCTTTGGAACAGGAAACATCAAGACACCATTTTGCTAAGAACAATCTCTGCGATACTGTGGATGTTAATAGTTTATTACTTTATTTGAAACCTGTGACAGAAATGCGATGACCAACAAAATTCCTTACCTCAGGAATCCCAGAATGCCAAGGCGATACTGAATAATAACCATCACTATGTTTTCATAAGCAGCTAATGGAGCACCATCATACTGAGATGCTGCACCCATCGACAGACCTCCTCCGTGGATCCACACCATCACCTGACACACAACACAAGAACAAGATTACAGGTGTGAAACCTCCCCTGGGCCACACTTTGGACCAAACAGTCAAACCTTGGTCAGATGAAAAGAGGTGGTATTGGTTCATTTCCTTTCTAGTTTTAAAACTTTTTTGGATGGTTCAGATTTTCGGCCCAGTTACAGGAAGTCCTGGCAGGATATCACCAGAACCGGAAAAAGGAAAAAACAACAAACAAAACTAAAAGAGACACGGTAGCACGCGGGGAGAGGAGACCTAATTATTATTAATAATTATTGTGATAATGACAACAAATTTAATTATTCATTTTTCTCAATTCATTCAAACTGTGATGCATGCTGTCCCCCCGGAAAGAGGGGACAGCATGCATCACTGAATGTGAGGGGGTTGCAGGAGAAAGTTAACTGAGATGTTCTATGTGTATATTGTTTCAGCCACCAATTACATCTAGTGGTTATCCACACCATGTCATCTGAAGGGACTTTATAGCGCCACCCGGAGCTCAAAAGCTCAAATTGTCATGACATTTTGGGGCTTGCCAATTATTTTGCTTGCCATTGACACAGTCCTAGAAAGTTTATTTACGATCCACTTTAGATGACCCTACCCAAAAAGCAGACAGTGGAACAGTGGAACTAGCATCCAATCCCAAGGACGCATCAAAGTAATAGCTAGCCAATCACAGCACGGTAGTGTAGGACTTGATGTAAAACAGGTAGGGAAAAAATAACAGTGATAGCAGAAAATCAGCAGAATTTACATACTCAACATTAAGAAAAGGTTTGAACAAAATAACATGAACACCTTACATTAGAATTCAGTCCAGTAAAACGATAATATCAGCTAGCCTCTAACGTCACAAAGGTGTTTAATGCAGGACTGATCTACATAACTGCATTTGCATTGAAAAGAGTCATATTGTTCACGCCTGTATATACACGCTGTCTCTGTAACCCACCGGCAGTTTGTCCCCTTTTGTTGCCTCAGCTGGAGTGTATACGTTCAGATAAAGACAGTCCTCTGAAAGCTCTGTTGGGGTGTATTGCATTGTCATGGTCCGAGAAACATTCACAACTATTTCTGGATCCTGGATACACCTGAGATAAAAAGACAGAGTGTGTGTCATCCAGAGAGATAAAATAAACTGTTACTCAAATTTGGTCATGTTCGGTGCCCCATTCAGTGGTCACTCAGTCTTACATGGGTGGCTGGTGTGTGCCATCTCTCTCCCCCTCCCAGGGCTCTGTCTCCTGGGGAGCAGCAAAGCGGAGGGGCCCTACAGGAGGGCGGGCAAAGGGGATTCCCAGGTATTGCTTCACACTCGCATTTGTGCCTTTCACCGTGATGTATTCTCCTCTGATTTGTCCATTTTTCAGAGAGACCACAAGGTCGATGCTCCCTACTGAAGATAAAAGTGTTTGTTTTGCATGTAAAAGGACCATTACAAGATTACAATTAATGTATATTAAGATATACATAAAAGATATGCAATACCTTGATTGCCTTTGCTTTTTTAATGTGTTGAATGTCAAAGTTATCTTGACTTGAAACTTGCTGAGGTAATCATTCACAGTGAACATAATGTCTGCTTAGTGTCAGTTATCTTATTTTTGTGTAATAAATGTGGAAATGAGCGTAGACTGATTTGAAAAGGCTGCACTGTATTGCTATTTGATAATAACATGACTTTGAGAAATAAAAAGTGGATTCACTTAAGTACAAATCTGTGGTACCTCTACTTTCATTTTATGCTACTTTATACCTTTTACAACAACATTTCAGAGGCAAATATTAAACTGACATTTACTGACAGGTAGAATTACTGTTCTAAAAAATACAAAACATTTGATCATCATACAAAACATTTATCATACATTTATAAAACTGGTGGCAATGGTACAGTGGATAAGACGCGCCTTTGGTATGAGAGACACGGGCTCGATTCTCCTGTGACACATCCACCATTGTGTCCCTGAGCAAGACACTTAACCCCTCTGATATGCAGTTTTTTGTCACTTTGGATAAAAGTGTCAGCTCAATGACTAAATATGTAAAACTAGCTCTGCTTCGAAAAACTACAATGCTAATATACTATTTACACATGAATGCATCAGTAGTGGAATAACATAACATTATATATAACACCAACAGGGTCCATTTTCCTGTATAACAAGTCCTCTTTTCCTCTTGATACTTTTCACATTTTTTTCTACTAATATGTCTGTACTCTTAGTTAAGCAACATCTGTGTAGGACTTTGTTTGTGTTTCTATAGTGTGTTACTGCCTTTACTTTAACTAAAGGATCTTCTTCTTCTGGTTTTTAAAAAAGTGAACCTAGCATTCAGACATGCATGTACGCAATCGCAACAACAACAACAAACTGTAAATTCAATCCAGGGATTACTTCATGGTTCTGGAAAAGTCCTTAATCCAGTTATTGTTTTATGAAATCCTTTCAAAACATCTTAAAAAACTCACACACAGCAGTCAAACTACAACAAGACTCTTTTATAGCTCCTGAAAATTTGACAATGAAAACAGGTTTTCTTTTAGTCAGATGTCATTACAATCACGGTTTTATTTTTGTTAGGTTGTTCTTAACATTCCCTGGGCTGCTAAAATATTCTAGAAGTTTACATTGTCATTCACAGCGGCTGGCTCATCAGTGTGTCCTGGCCTATAATGAGGTCAAATTGAATGTTTTCTCACCTGGTGTTGGCTGTGCTATCGCTGTCAGCGCAGGAAGGATATAAACAATGAACAGCACTGTCCTCATTCTGACCAAGCTCGCAGAAAAGATAGAAAGAATTACAGTGCACTTTCACAGAAGTAGTCCTCTGCCCCCTTCCTGGCCCTCTAGCACCACCCCTCCCACACACACACACACACACACAAACACACACTCTTATGCAGCTTTCCTTGTTAGGATGTTGAACTGACAATAACTAACCTCAATTCACACATTACCCCTAACTGGGATCTAAGAAATTACGTTATGCGTCTTTAGGACAGGGCTTCGGTCTCCTCGAGGTCTTCTGGTCCCAATAAGGTCGTTGTTTATAGTGGAAAACGTCTCCAATAAGTAACCTAAACACAACCACACACACATACACTTTCAAAACACACATTCACATTCACATTGTGAATACATGCAAACATAATGTGAGTACATCCACGGTCAACCTCCAACACACACAAACCACACAACCACTGCTCAGCATAAATAGTATAATCTCATTGATCTAACAAGCAGATCTCTGACCGCTCAGTCAAAAATGACAAAATCCTGCTCTTTGACCACTACAGCTCAATGCTGCAAGTCATCATTTCTATGATACTTTGATACGTTCTACAACATACTAGTTTCACAAAGGTGTCTCACTTCTGAGAGGCACTAAATAAGATTTTTAGGAGGATAGAATGTTTGCAACAATTCCTATTGAAGAGTATTTACTGTGGAATGGAAACTGATTAAGAAATAAACTGCTGACTGCTAATGTTGACGCCTTTCTGTCAGTTATTACTGTATTTAGATTGTATGGCAAAAGTACTACCGGCAAAGGTATTGTTGAATGTTATTAGTGATTAGTGATCTCCTGAATAACCAATACATCTTCTTCTTCTAGTTTAGAGATGTCAACATTTAGTAGTGAGTGGGTGGAGGGTCCATAACATTTAATACCTTATGTTCTGTTAACCTAAACTGCATTTTGTGTTGTTACAATTGAAATTGACTAGACAATATCTAATTCAGCTTCAGAGCTCCTAGCCATATCTGTGGAACTCTATTGAAGGGATCCAGACCATTCCTCCAAAATGGAACTAGAACATTAGGAAAAGTTTGCTGAAACACTTGATGAATAAATGATATTTATTCATATAAATTACAGTATGTATCACTATGAATTAAAAATACTATTTCAACAAGGCACGTCTACCAGCAAATCAGCAAAGACAAAGGTTCTATCAAAAAGAGAGTTTCAATAATTGTAACAAGCTCAACAAAAGCAGCCAAGGAGGTTGTCAACTACGGCAGCTAGGAAGCAATAGAAGTAGAACGGACGCTTGAGTCTGTTCTTTCTGCAGCAAGGAAGCTGGGGAGCAATGTCCACAATCATCTAAAACATGGGAGCTGACCACTCTGGGATGGAGAAAGACTAAAGGCCCTAAGAAATTTGGAGTGAATAATAACAGAGATTATAAATCAAGGGGGTGACCCGAAAAGGCTTACGAACATTTTTTCAGGCAACAGGGGATGAAAAACGATGTGGGACATCGCAGGGCCACATATAGACAAACAACCAGGCACACGCAAGGACAATTTAGAATCACCAATTAATCTAGTCCCAGAAAGTCAACTGAGTCCAGCTACTGCTGTGACAATGTTTTGTCCCGTCCTCGGCACAACGTTAACTATTGGAAAGCATTTTCAGGAGCTGAGCACATTGTTTTGTTGTTGTTATTTTGTCCTTTTTGTGCTTCTACCTATGGCTTCTACTCTGCTTACCAGCAATGTCTCTCTGCAACCTGGTTTTCTTTGGTTGTCTGCATGGCTGCATCTCCCGTAGGCAGCATTTCAGAATCAGAACATTTTGTCTGTTTGATTTTGCTGACATGTTTAAATTTTGTTGATTTGGTAATCAGTGCTTGCTTTTTGTGCTTCTTCTATGATTAAGTAAGCAAATTAGATCAATTGTTCTTTTTTCCATTTAACTGTGTTTTTTGTTGAATTATAACTGGGAGTATGCACAAGTGTTTTATTTTGAAAATTGACCAGATTCTCTATGCCGTTCTGTGCTTGACTTCGTGCTCAGTTCGATGTACTTTGTGCAGCTTGACACGACTTACATCAAAAATGGACTTGTGTATTCTTCGCAGAGAGCGGAGAATTTATTCTGGCACTGCATCTGATGGACTCCCAACCGTTGACTAGAAGGGCTGCGACCAGCTACGGCAGCAACAGAGCAGCGGAAACTTGCAGACTCGTGGACGGTTTACTCTGGACTATAGCAGCAGGAGGGTGTGCGCACAGCCAAATCAGCCCCTTGGCTGCAAGTTTAAGAAGTGCTTGATTTAATTTGCAGCAGAGTTTTCCATGAGTAGAGCACACATTTTAAACACATTTTAAACATCCATATTGCCATCAGTCATGGTAAATTTAATTGCGGGACGCTAAAATAGTACTCACACTCAATATTCGATTAATTGTGCAGCACTAACACAGAGAAAGTAAAACATTAGAACATTAGAAACACTGATGAACTCATAACAAGGAAACCTGACGAATTTACAAATGACCAAAGTAACACATAAACAAACTACAGAGAAGACCAAACACAAGGACTGAACACAGAAAACAAATATAAAACACACTCCACCAACCCAAACCCCTGACAGTACCACCTCTCAAAGAACAACACCCGGCGTTCCAAAACTAACCCTATCCCAAAAGACACCAAAAACACACCACCCAAAACACAAGTCCAAAACTACACAAACCAGGGTGGGTGGAAGAGGACAGGAGGAGGGATCCAGGGAACACAGAAACCAAGAAACTAAAAATCACCAGGAAACAGTCCAAATCAAAGTCTCTGGACAGCCAGAGAGCTCTGGGGCAACAGGAAACCCCAGGCAGGCAGCCTGAAGGCAAGGCAACGAGGAAACCAGACAGTTCAGGGGGACAATCCAGGGGGATGTTGACCTAACAGGGCGAGCATATCAGAAGGCCTTCTAGCAGGCCTACTAGGTTGGCCCGTCAGGCTGAGGTGGTCAGGAAGTCGGCTAGAGACTCCCAAGAGGGGCCAAGAGCCAGGGCAAAAACCCTCCAGTGGCTGCGCAGTGGACAAGGGTGAGACGTCTCCAGAGGCCGGGCAGAAGGAGGACAACCTCTCTCTGGAGGCCGGCAGCGAATGTGGAACCCCTCCGGCGACCGGTGGAACCCCCTCCAGAAGACGAGCAGGGCTGAGGAACTGCAACAAAGCACCAGAGCCGGGAACCAGAGACATGTCTGCAAGGCAGAGGGCCGGTGACAAAGCAGCCGAGGAGGGAACCAGAGACAAGGCTGCTGGGCTGAAGACCAGTGACTGGACAGCCGGGCTGGGAAGACTGGGAACTGGAGCCAGTGTCGGTTGGACCACCGATGGAGAAACAGGAGCTGGTGTGTGCTTAAACTCCTTGGCCTTCATGGCTAGGTAAGCAAAGAGTGTTATAGTCCCAGCCCTTTCCAAGGCGAGGCAGGCAGGTGGCCAGCCGCTGGGGCGCTAGCAGGATGGCAAGCTGATGTCAAAACTAGCAGGTCCAGGTGGAGGAGCTAAGGCGTGGAGGAAGCTAGCGTCCCAGGGCGAAACAAAGTTTTTTAGCCGGGCTTCGGCTGTCCACAGCTGTTGAGCCCTTGGCACAAATAGCTTCCTTAAGACAGTCACTGGCAGCTACCTGCCACATGGTTCTCAGTTTATAAAAGTCAGAGAGTCTGTCCTCTAAACTCATGGACTAAGTGTCTGCTGGGTCCATCTTTGGCCAGTTCATTCTGTTACGTTCAAAGACCCGGCTGAATGCTGGAAACCGAGGTTTTGGACCGAAATGCAGACACAGATATAGAGCAGGTAAGTTGAAGGTGTTTTTTCCAACCAAAGGTGAAAACTCACAGGTGCAGGTGCAACATGAATGTCCATATATTTAAATGTGAGAGTAGTCCACAAGAAACCAGGAAACAAGAGACTACACTGGAGACATACAAGTATGAAGTCAACACTAACAAAATCCACTTTGAAACACAGGAAAAACTGTAAACTGTGTGCAAGACAGATGACCACTTAAATACACAGATGACACTATTCAGACAATCAGAGACAAGCACAGGAAGTAAAACTTGACAAGAGACACTAGAGCAGACTAACTACAAACTAAAACAGGAAGCAAAGCTAACTGAAACACACAAGGAACAGTGTCACAAAATGAAACATATCACAGACAACAAGACAAGAAACTTGCTAACAAAAAACAAAAGCAAAGAACACAGAGACAGTAAAACAAGACTAGAAACACAGATGAACTCATAACAAGGAGACCTGACGAATTAACAAATGACCAAAGTAACACATACACAAACTACAGAGAAGAGCAAACACGAGGGCGGGGAATGAACACAGAAGACGAATACAAAATACACCCACCCAAACCCGTGACACTCCTGTGACCAATGCTTACATTCGCAGCCGATAATGTACTACCTAAGAAGTGAATGTCTTTGCTTAATGGCTTCTGCTCTATCACCTTGTGCAAGTCAGGGAGTAAGCTGCAGCTGCCAGTTACGTAAGTAGTAAAAGACGTCAAGAGTCTGGTTATCCATGCTGCTGGAGTGTAATTATGAGTTGGTCCGGAAGATATCATCCGAACAAGATGCAAATGGATATCTAGAAGTGGACCGAGAGGCGGAAGAGCAGTTTGGGGATGGTGAACCAGGGAAGGTTCGGTTGGGAATGAAACTCAGCAAGCTATGAAACAATACTGCGACTAACTGAACACAACAAAAATACTACAGATTTCACATTAATGCCATCACCTTGCAAGAAGCCGACTGAGGTTACAGACAGAGATGTCAGAACTCGATGTGTTTTAAGGACATTCACCAGTAATCTGTAGGCAAGATTACTGGTGAATGTCCTTTCATCTAGTTTGATGAAACAGTGAACATGTCCGAGCCTGTCAATTTAATCTTCCACCCCAGAGGCCAGGTTTAGCAACACTGTTTACCTTTCTATGATCAGTAGAAAAACAAGGTGTTCCATCAGGCAAAAACAAACATGGTGAGCTCTGTGAACTTGAGGTGGGAGCAGCAAGGCTGAGTTGTAGTAAATATTCAACCTCATTCTGCTACATGTTGGATTCACTCCATAGGCATTCTGCTAAATAGAAAATAATATGATGCACAACAATGGTGTAGGGGTATCTGCTAGGAATATTGTACAATGGATATCAATAGACCTTTTCAGAGTAGTGTTGTCACAACAGGTGAAATGCAGCATAACTTATAACATTTTAGTGGCCAAATTCCATCAAGTGTCTGAGTAAGACAGCTATATTTAATTAATGTTGAAAACCACAGAGCCACTCCTATGAGACTCTGACGGATGATACAAATGACACAAAACAATTAATCCAGCATGCAGGAGCATCAATGGTGACTAAGTCAGCCTGCTCAGAAGACACACCACTGAAACCTACTTAAGCATATTATGTTTATCATGTTGCCATTCGTTTGCCTGGCAACGTTTGCCAGTTAACACTAAATAAAAGTACTGATGGGAGTGTCATTAGTTTGCAGGTATTCGATCATACACCAAACTTATTACAATACATTAACTGGGAAACATGAATGTCTGGGGCAAAATTTATGGAAATCTGCCCATATTTCCATGTGGACCATTATGGTGGCCTGAATTCTATTACCGTCCTTTGAGACCTCAGACCACCAGCATGACTAAATGTATGCATGACTAAGTGCCCGCTCCTCAGTTGTTTTGGCTTGTGGACCCTTAAAGCGGGGAAATACCTACTTGTGGCGCCTCATTATTAAAGTTCTGAGCATTTGATGAATCTTCAACAGTCTGAAGATAATGATAAAATAAATACAAATTAGAGAAAACACTAAACAAAAATGCATATCTTTTATTCCTTAAATTATCTGGTGATGCCTTAGATCTTTTTGGGACGTGGTTAGGAACAATTGCTTTAGGGCAAGGTGATGGTTGTAACATTAATCTCCAGTGCCACAGAGTTCTTTAAATGTATGTGCAGATACAGGTGATCTAAGTAAATATTGAATTTTCAAACCATTTAACAATTACCACAGGTTTCCGCAAGACTCACAGTACTGTTGTGTATGATATTTTCAGATATAAAATAATATTGTTTTTCAAAGTCACTTATTGTTTAGCTCCTTAGAATTTCCACACTGTGTCTATGTTGCAATCTGCATTACTCCCCACGGAATAAAAACAAGTTTATGGTCTCAAAATGAAAGTTTCTTCCTGGTTTGCCCTTGAAAAGCAGACAGAAGTTATACAAACATTAATAAGGTCATTTTGTTTTCTTATCTGCCATTCTTTGCAGGGATAACCAGTAGATAACTATTTCCACTCACATACATTTTCATGTTATTTTGTTCATTCAGCACAATGTAACTAAATAATATTTCAAAACATACACATGCTACCAAAACGCAATCTGGCCACAGTGAGTCATCATATGCTGACAACTAAAAATGATCCAGATAAAAATAAATGACTAATATTGAACGTCATGGTCAAAACAAACAATGTAGAAAATGTGTTAATGACCGCAATTTCCAGTAAGCGACACAAATCTCCCAAATACGATCCACTGCCGTACATAAAAATGATGTACAACTTTCAGAGTGGATACTGTGTAAGTTATGACTGGAGAAGATACCACAAAACAAGGAAGGCTTTCAACCAACAAGTCGTGCCCAAGCTGCCACTGCAATAAAGAAAGTGCCTTCAGATGTGGGTGAGAAATACAAACTGATGCCAAATTGAAGATCATCTGAATGAGTGCAGAAACATAATGAATGCAGATGTTTTCATAAAGGGTGTGAGGGCTCAGTGAGTGGTTTCACGAGTAGGAAAATTATGTGAATCATATTCTTCGATCTCCACAGTCACCAGATCAGTTTCCCTTTGCCTTCCTACAGTGTGTGAGTTTGGAGACACAGCCTGGAGAGAGCCCT
>JAPMOB010244727.1:0-23714 GCA_029875015.1 Lepomis gibbosus | reverse complement strand
TGTGTGTGTGTCTGTGTACCTCATAGTTGCGTGCCTCCTGTAGGCTGCTCATTAGCTCTTCCACTGCAGTATGTATAGTGTTGTGCTCTTGGAGGTTGTTTTCAACAGAGGGAAGGTCTGCGCCCCATTCAGCACGCTCCAAAAGCTCCTGAACCACACAGGAACAAAGATCAACAAAGCTCTAAACAAATTCAATATTTTACTTTTTTATCCCAAATGAAAACCATTTGTTTTCATAACAGTGTTTTGATTCCCTGCTTTTTTATTTTTTGAGGACTTCTTTAAGGACTCAGTCTTCAGTTTCAGCTGAATGTGTTTTTAAGCTTGCAGATTACATTTTTTATGGTAATATTTATGCAATTTAATATTGTATGAAGTTATGAATGAATGAAGTTATGAATATAAAAGCTTTAACATAATGTGCCTTTTCTTGTTTTACAGTACTTTATATAGGGTGCAAATATTTAAATATGTCTTTGGGATGGAGCAAAAGTTCCTGCTTCTCAAATGTGAGAATTTGCTGCTTTTCTATTTCATATCATTGTAAATGGAATATTTTTGGGTTTTGAACAGTTAATCAAACAAGACACTTTTTTAAAAGTCCAAAAGTGAATTTATTTCAAAAAGTTATTTAAAGTTATTTAATACAAAAGTTATTTATTACTTGATTGTTCAAGCTACCTCACAGACGTGCTCTGTTGTTTCACAGAGTTGTAGAATGTTAAAATAAGGTGAACTAAATAAAAAATAAGGAACATCCTGGATCTGTTTTTAGTCTTTTTTTAAGTATTATAGAAGTATCGGATCGGGACTCAGTATCGGTAGATACTCAAAATCAAATGACTCGGACTCGAGGGCAAAAAAACCTGATCGGGACATCCCTTATAATCAGCATATTATTGATGATTAAATAACCGTTACTCTCATCCATAGACTATAGAGACTGACCTGAGTCTCCTCCACCCATCCGAGCAGCTCGTAGATGAACCTCAGGCTGCCTTCGTCCTCTGATGAAGACATGGCCACCAGCTGGGAGCGAGCCATGGGTCGCCGCAGGAGTGCGGCACCGACTGCTCCCACAGCGCCCACAGCTCCCAGCAGTGTCTGCCCCAGCGAGAGGCCACTGTCTGTGGCTCTCTGGCTGGTGTGCTCTACCCCGGTGATGCCCAGGGTCTGGGAGAAGTTGCCTTTTCTGTAGACGCTGGAGCACTGCAGCCTGAGGGAGACCAGCTCCTCTTGAAGGCAGGACACTCTGGTGAGATGAGAGAAAAAATAACTGGAGGGAGGACAGTTACATATTCCTTTCCCTGAGTTGATGTCCCTAATAACAGTGATTTCAGTGGTCGTCTCTTAAAGTCTCCTACTATAAAGACAGGAATGCATCAAAATCAACTGCCTTTAATGGTTCAATTATGGGAGAATTAACAAAAGACCAGAAAGCTGGTTTTCTGTTTGGCTTGTGGGTAAAATGTTAAGACGACAGAAATGGTTGTTTTAAAAAAAGGCTATTTCATTAAGTTTCATAATGAGAGTTTATAACTCATGGAGCAGCATGCTGATAAGCCACAAAATGGGGTTTCGCTTTTATTTTTGGATTTATATCAAAGCACCTTTATAAACCTGATGAAACAGCAGAAGGTAGAACACATTAACTGTAGAAGATAATTATAGGATTTAATGGCAAACACAATGCAACTTGTTGTCCAATAATGAAGTATAATGAGCTGTGTGTGGTAATTGTCTATATAATTCTAATTAATTACACAAGGACCACTTTAAGAGTGGTGAACCCTACTCTCATTCCTCATTTGAGTAAATCAAGCCAGTCACATCTGCAGAATCATTGCCATTAAACTTTCACTCCAGACTCACCTGAACGCCAGCTGCTCCACCTGGTAGTATTTCTCATCTCGGAGGAGTTTAAGCTCCTGGTTGAGTTGTCTGATCAGAGACTCGCAGTCCTGCAGGTAGCAGGCCAGTTCTCTCTCACACTGTACGGCCTCGCCACTCTCCGCCCGAGACATGTCCTGGACACCGGAGAAAGCAAATGTTTTGTCTGCTAGCTAACTCTGTTTATGGCCTATGCCATTCTGCAGTTTATTGTTCCCCAGCCTGGGTTCAGTTAACAATACAGTAAAGCCAAAGTAGGCCTTATGAGAAAAGCAGCAAAAAATACCAGCAACATAAAAATATAACAAATAAAGGTTACAATACAGTAACTATGTGTAAAACACATCGAAAAGTGAAACATGGAAATTGTTAAAAATCCTGTTGAACATCAATGAATCTCTTCCTTAAGTCAGACGACTGGCAACAGAGCCCAAAAAGATAAAAATGATAGAGACAAAGAGGAAATAACTGGACCGTTTACAGCTTTTAAAGTAAGTTTGAGTCCAGGCAGCAACAGACAGACAGAGGGAAGAGAGACTGTTTTTATGGAAAGCAGGGAAAGTGATGAAGAAATATTTATTTTCCCAAAAGAGCACTTGCTTTTACAGCATGTACACATTAGCATTTGTAAAGGACCACGCCAAATTATCCAATTTACCCAACCTGAACCAGAGGATCCAGTGTGTGTGTGTGTCGGTATAAACTAATTAAAACGAAACAAGAGGTTCACTACTTACAGCCTGGAGTGTGTTCTTTGCGAGAGTGAGTTTCTCTTCACAGTCCAGAGCCATGTTCTGGATCTTATTGGCCCTCTGAAGCAGCTGCTCTAGCCTGAAACCACACGTAAACACATATAGATGATTTTTTTATATATATATATATATATATATATATATATTGATGAGAAATTGAAGGCAAGCAGCTTCATCAGCGTTTTCAATTTAATTACATGCTTCCTGCTGAAACTAGATATTTGAATCCTGAGAGGATTTATGTGCATGCGTGTGCATCAGTGTGTGCGTGTTTGTACCTCTCCACAGCTGGCCGTAGAGCCTTCTCTCTCTCCAGCATCTCCAGGATGAGTTTGCCCCACTCCTCCTCGAGGTCATTAGGATGGAGGCCCTGAGGAAGCTTAATGCGACCAAACTCTATCCACACCTGGACACACACACACACACACAAACACACAGTGAATACATAATTAATATCTCATCATACTTCAGTGAAAGTGCACACGCCGTAAAACATGAACAAAGTCCATTAAAAGCCTCCATTACATCAGTGTTACATCCGTGAGCGATCATAAGTCACACCACAGAAAAACACTCTGGTAGCATCAGCTGAGTGAGAATAAAGGACAAACTATTATTAACTATCATGTGTTTGTGTTCAATCAAACAATCTGCTGCATTGATAACGGTGGAAATGACTTGGCTTCAGGAGACAAATGTATGACTCAACACACGCCGATAATAAACCTCTGTATCTCACTTCCTCTTATTGGCATAACGGCCCTGAGCTGAACCCCATGATGCACAATGAGCTCTGCACATGGTGCCAAATGTCTTATACCCTAATTCATTTTCTTCTCCATTCTCCCTCTGTTGATTCTTACCTCCAGCAGTTTGTAGAGGTGTTCGATGTGACCTTTCTCAATCTCCTTTGCAGGGATCTCAGTCTCTTTGAAATGGACGTACTCGTTGTAAAGTGCCTTAAGTAGGAGAAAAACAGAAGTTACTGATGAGCGCTATGGGGTCAGTATTAACACAAGCTTTGTTTAAGGTCAAACACAAAGTCAATACGTGCCTATCAGAGGTAAACGCTTTGTAATCACAGTCTGTCTCCCTGAGTAGTCATTAGCTTTTACACTTTTGACTTCTTCAGTTTCCTCCCATTCTTCTTTTCTCCTGGTCTTTAGACATCATGTCAGTCATTATTTCGCTCACAGCAGGAACCTTTTTCAAATTATTGCTCTCTGCCTTTTTCAATGTCGCGCCTCTCTTCTGCAAAATAATTCCTTTTAATCTAAATTCCTCACTCCTGCTCACTCACCTCTGACTGCTGTTGTCCATTTTATTAAATCCCTCCTCTACCTCTGTCCCTGTATTTGTTGTGTAAAGGTTTTACAGAAATTGACTGTCAGCTCCCTTTCTTCCTGGCTGAATGTTGGTGGGACTGAAGAGAAAACCAACCAAATGCATGTGCAAATAAGTATATATTCATGTTACTTTGAGTGCATTTAGATAGCAACGTAATATAAAGAGGTGTCTTCACTCAAGCTTTCCCTTTCCTCTCTCTCTCTCTGTGCTTGGTGAACACAATCTCAGTTTTACAGGCAAGTAACAAGAAACTGCATGCATGTGATGAAATAATAAAGTGCTCAAAAGATTATATTTTGGGTGCTCACCTTGAGTTCCACAGGGTCTTGTGGGAAGTTCTTGTTGGCCATAAGAGCCATATGGTGGCGGCTCCACTGGAGCAGAGAGGAGAACCTGGACTGGTACTCTGACCAGCGCTGGTCCACATCCTGAGGAAGGCGGAGAGGGAGGGGGAGAAAGAGACAGAGATGAGAGCAGTGATTTCTCAGCGGGGCATTACAAACCCCCAGACTGCCTTAAAAATGTTAGTGGATAGGTTTTATTTGACAAAAAGTAATTGATAATAAATAGCTTTTTTAACAAATTTGCAGATAAATATGCTCAAACAATTAATTGTAAACTGCATTCAATTCACCAAAATACATAAAAAGACAAGGGTGTAATACTTTTAGCATTGTAGGCATTTAAACACTACACACACAGTTCCCAGGTCATTACTCAAGAACTTGCACATTTGACCAGCAAAGAAAATGGTAAATACACATTTCTGCTGAGAATGAAGAAAATATATATGAAAGTTTTCAAATTATCACTAATTAGAGCAACACTGACAAATGATGCAAGGGTGTAATATCATACATATAATAACACATTTCCCTGAAACTGAACAAATGATGACTGAACAGGCTTTGATGTGTAATACAAACATGGCAATGTGAACAATCTTAATTGAGACTGCATGTAAAGTGAAGGAATGCAGTTAAAACCAGGAGAGAGAGAATATCCATCTGTTATGAGCTCAAACAGATAAATGGTTGCAGTAAAAGTTGTGTAAAGCAGAAGGGTGGACTATGACGTACTTGTGCAGCGATGCCCTCTCCTCCCTCTGGGATTTTGGGGAAGGCATCATAGATGGAGGAGACGTAAGTGATCACTGACTTCTCATCTGGAGACGGAACATCGACGTCTGAAGAGAAAGACAAAAATGGAAACTTTGAGAAAGACAACTGAAAAACTGCAACAAAAACAAACAAACATGCGTTGAGATTACTAGAATTAAGAGAATCGCTGGTAGTGAAAATAATAAATGTACAGATGTGACAACAACTCAACATTCAAACCACAAGAAACCTCATCACCCAGTTATTCTTGTTTGGCTCGTCTGAGCACTGGATGTAGCACAAATAGAGCAATGCTTAATGTTTGCCTTAAATCACCTGGCACTCAAGCATTCAGCGCCAGGTGATTCAACAGTATTTCACACTTCCAACTGACGTAGATTCTGATGTCAACATCAGCCAAAATGGCACTTTCTCTGAAATAATTGGCTTGTGATGAAGGTGTCTTTGTGGAATAAATACCCAATATAGCCCCATAAAGAGAGCATAACACAATAGTATTTACTAGCCAGTCATTAGGGCTGAACAGCTTGTTCTAATGTTGGCATCCATCCAAAATAAAAGCTGAAAACGAATAACAGACAGAAAAACCTGACGGACCCTGTACAAAAATAAATAATATTACTACTGTCTACACCCTTTGTCCCTGGACATAAGCGAATTTGAAAAAGGTCAGTAACTTATATGTGACGTATTATAAACTAAGAAAATCTGCCTCAGAACAGGACGAAGTGAGTTAGTCTGTTTATTCATTCAGATAAATTGTCTCACCCTCAGCGTCCAGCAGTCTGGTCACCCCTAGCGACTCAGCGATCTCAAAGGCCTGCTCGAGGTTCTCCCGGTTACTCTGCCTCGACACCACCTCCATGTCGATCAGGTCTGGTCTGGAAAACATTCACAGAGGGCATGTGTTAGTATACTTTGTGTGCGTCTGTCTTGCCTCTAATCTGTTGTGTCTGTTTAGCAGCCTGTTAAACATGAACAACCCCGCGTGTGTGTAGTGTTTAAATGCCTACAATGCTTTCAAAGTATTACATCCGAATTAGGTCTGTGTTTAGTACTTGTGTATCAGCTTAGTGTATGTGCATTTAAGGATATTTTCCAGCTCAAGCTGTTTAATTCAGTTTAAAGTGTCACGGAGAAGGGGTTGAATGCTTATTGACGCAAAACATTTTAATTGATAATGGCGTAATGCTATCCAGTAAATGCATTCTGAATTATGACTTTGACTGCTAAGTACTAAACAAGTTGACACCATCTTGCTTTTCATCCTCTAACCTGTATCTGTGCAGTAGAGCATTGAACATGCGTCCGTTGCTCCAGGATGAGGTGAAGTTGACACAGCGGAGGCCGGGGTAGCCTTCTGTCGCCTGCTGGCTCCATAATAACAGCTTCTCCTTGGCTGTGAGGTCGCCTGACTCGCCGCTCACATAGATCTCCGAAATCTGGAGAGACCACAGAGAGAGAGACACAGAGCAAGGGTTATTTTTGGGATTCACCATTTACTGTATGCAGAATGTGATCAGAAACACACAATTTTAACAAAAGAAAACAGTAATTCTCTGCTGAGCCGTGTTGGCAAATTGCCACAATCCTGAGTCTATTTTGCATAATCTATCATGGTACATTCACACAAAAAAATTTGCATATGCTTTCAAGATCTCACTGCATTTATTATGTTCTACCTTGAACAGTTCATGGTTGTATATAGTAGATAAAATGAGCTTTACTCTGACAAAGAATTCCCATTACAGAACACAGCTGCAATGAGACGGCAGAAACAACAGACTGCTTTGTCTTTATAAAACGCAAACTCACTGGAGATTCATCCTGTCGTCTCCCTGCCAAACCCTCATTCATCTTTCTGATAATCAATAACCCTCAGTGTGAATGAATGAGTTTCATGTATTTCTAAATTAATGTAACAGTTTTCAAATTTCATCACACCATCACCTACGGTCTAGCCATCTCATTAGCGCAGGCGCGCCCCCCACCCCCTCTGCAACCCAACACTTTGCCTCATCTCCTTCTGTCTCGTGTCTCCCCCTCAACCTCGATCTGTCTCTTCAGTTTCTCATGTTCTTTCATCTATTCTGCCTCGGATGCTGATCAATCTGCTCAGCCTTCTCATCCTCTTCTACATTCAGTCCTCCTCAAATCATTTCCCCTTTGTTTTTCTCCGATGTTGTATTAAATAACAAAGACGGAGTCAGATTTACAGGATCCATATGTAAAATGTGTTCTCAGCCAGGAACTTCATACTTTGATTTTGCACTATCAATCAGTTTTAAGAAGTAGGACCTTTGTGGGTTTTTATTCTTTCCTATTTTTTTTAGATAATGCTTCATTAATTCTGATTTCTGGGAAAAATAATATTCAACCAATCAGGACTATTGAAAATCTATCACGTAAGCTGACAATCTAAAGAACTCACCTTTAACTTTATATTAACCTTAATCATTTAACCTTTATAGTTTGTACTATATGGTGATACAAACAAGTACTAATATGCCCTAAAATAAACAAACAAAACAGAAGCCCTTTGCTGGATGCTATGTTATTTACACACAGTTCCTGAAAACACTTTAAGGACATACAGTACATGTTTTCAACAGGACTAAAGAGAAGCATGCATGGAGACTGAAGCTACTTTATCTAAGTGTCCTGCCCACTGAGCTACACAACCAATTTAGCCATTTTCTCTCTTTCCCTCTGCTTCTTCCTCTCGATTTGATCTCTTTAGGTCCATCTGTCCACGGTGACAAAGGCAGAGTGATGTATGCAGTAACTGTTTGTGCTTCGCTGAGGTCATTGTCATCAGTATTCTTCTGTCATCCCTCCTTCCCTCACTCACTGTCCTACGCTCCTCCCTCTCTCGTCTTTTAGTATCTCTTCCTGCTGCTAATATAGAACAGTATGAAAGTCCAGTGTGTGCCAGGAGACTGCAGCATCGGCCCAAAAGAAGGGAGGGAGAAGACAGCGAAGGGAAAGAGATGAAAAAGAGTAGCAAGGCCAACAAGCGAGAAGAGGGGGTGACTTGCAACAGCATACTTCATCTAGTTACCTGGTTCACATAAAGCGATATTTGTTAACATAACAAAATCTCCACATGCAGAAACACATAGTTAAACACAGAGCTCTGAGTAAGTTGTCAGACTCATGCTGACAGTGACTCCAGGCACAGAAACACAAACTGCCATTATCCATACTTTAATCCACCAAAACATGTGTGACGTAACTAGCAGGTTAGCACTCCTATTAGTGTTTCACTGAGTACACAAATAATGACGAGCAAATAAAGAGACACAACAGAGCTTCTGACTTGAATGAGAATCAACAAATGTGGATTCTGCTGTGTGTTTTCCTCCATCTCTGTATGCATCTACAACCTTCTCTGCAGAGAAATACAGAGCATCTAATCCACCATTTGAATATTGATACATCACTCTGTGAGAGGGCTGCATCTGCACAGAGAGCGTACACTCCCACTGCAACAGTCTCTCATCTACCACTTACTGTCAGCCAATCGTTTATTCATAATATGTATGTATATTTGAAAGGTTATCAGGTGATTTAAGCACACTCTCTGATCGCTCAGCTCTGATCTACTTGACAGCAAAAGAACTGTGATAAAACAAGACCTAAAGTCAGGGTTTATCTTTTTTTTTTATCTCACTTCTCCTAAGCTTGTTCTCATGTGTTCCTAAAGAAGGCCGTGGTCAAACTTGCTACTAAAAAAAGCTAACTACAACTGTTTTGTTGTAAACACACCTGACTTATGTATTTTGTGAATTTAACAGTCAATGTAGCCATTAAAGCATGTCAACTTAACATCAGCTGCTTTGCTAAACTAGCCTACTGGATATTTAGCTAGCAAAAACAGCCAAAAAACAATTAACTAATGGACTCTGAAGCTCCAACTTGACAAAACAGTACGTTAGTAACAGTACGTTATCATAGTAACCAACCATAACCACCTCTACATTATGATATTGTTTACTGTTACTTATATAATTAGTAAAATGACTCACAACACAACAGATGTCCTTCTGCACTGGACATCCATGACAATGCCAGTAGCGAAAAACTATAATATCTGTGGCAAAACTAGACTTTCTGCCTCAAAGAAATAATGAAAGAAAGAATATGTGACTAGGCACAAACATTCACATGCATTCATTAGACATTTACCTCAGTAAAGGCAGCCACTCAGACAAAAAAACAATGCAACAAGACTGTACATGTGCACCCGATACTAATTTCCACAAAGTATAGTTTATAATAAAAGTATTGGCTGCAAACAAAAAGAGATTGCAGCACTGGTCACATGATATGTGAGTTAATGTGCCATTAGGCTTCAATGGCTGTGTGTGTTCTGTAACCACAATGTACAAAATTGATACAGGCTACATATCAGTGTGTGCCAGTGTGTGTGAAAGTACTGGTGTTAACACGTATCTCTGCTCCTGTGTGTTAGTTCACAATGCACAGTATGTATTCTATATATCCATATGTGATGTGTAAGTATAGGTGTGTCTGACTCAGCCATGTGAGTGTTACTGCAGATAAACATAAAACTCAGAGAATGAGATTATAGCAGGTGGCAGCAGCGTTCAGTGCAGAGATGATCCTGTCGCAAACATCTATGATCCACTATCAGCCCTCTGGGGGTCTGGACCAGACCTCTTTTAGAAACATGGCCCCTTTGAAGTTTACGGAGGGAGGAGGGAGAGTTAGGGTGGAGGGAGGAGATAACAATGAGGGGAAAATGGAGCGTGGACAGCAAGAGAAGATAAAAAAAGATGGTTTAATTGTTTCATTGGCACTTAAACAAAAAGTGCCACTTTAAACAAAAAGTGGCTTCAAGTCCTAAAGTAAAAAGGATGGATGGGTGGATGAAGGATAGATAGTGAGATGATGGATGGATAGCTAGATAGCTTCAGACACAGTTGGACGGGTATAGGAATAAATTTGAGTGGTGGTTTGGCTGGAATCCCCTTGAGGCTCGACGAAGCAGCCGTCTCGCTGATGAATGCGCATTTCAAATCCCTTTTTATGCAGAGATGGGCATCACACAATCCGACATACAAAGGACAGCTGCATTTTATACTGAACACAGAGGCATCCTGACACTTCCACACAACCATCTCATGACACAGAAACACACACAAGACAAGAGTATTGATTAGTGCTGCCCAGTAAAAACCCCTCTTAAGCAGGGATCTCCGTGGAGTTACAGTATCAGTACAGTGTGTTTCTCATGACTCAGCATCTGTACATCGAAAGAGACATGTAACACTAAACACAAGCTGACATGACGTCAGTCGTCCCGTACTGCCTTTGTAATGTTGAGCAGAACTGAACAAACTGTGTCAGCCGTTGTGAAAAGCGCCTGTAATTTGCTGTATCACTGCAGTGGCTGCAGCAGCCTTTTCATTTTCAAGGTGAAGGAGAGCTGTAAGCTAGCACAGAAACACACACTCTCTCTCAGATCATTCCTGCAAGTGAGCCCCAAACATCAACTGCAACACAAATTGATACTGTATACAAAAGAACACTGCGCTGGACCTCACAAGCTGAGGTCCACACAGATATGCGTATGCATGCTTTGCAACACACTGAGGTCAAGATCTTTCACATTATAAACTGAGTCACGCCCTTTACACCAAGCAACATATTCTGTGGGTGAATTGCATCATCGACTTTTGAAGCCTCAGTGAGTCGGTATTCTCTGATGGGATGCTGATGGATTCCTCTATAATCAATAGTTTTAAACTGATTCAAAGACAGAAGAAAAAAAACCTTTAGCGTTTATGTTTCACCAGATATCAACAGGAATAAGAAACAGTTACTGAGGCACTGCACCATAGCTGTATCATGACAATACAAAAGGGATTAAAAATAGATTTCTCTTTGAGGCATAATAAAGTATCATTCTTTGCAGGTAGGGCTACTAACTTTAAAAATGTTTTGGTACCTACCAAAATGTGGATTTAGCACTGTGTACCAAATAGTATACCAAAAGTTAAGACTTTTAATCTTGTTTACTTACAGTCTGATCAGATAGTTTAGATTAAAATGAAAGTTTTTTACATTTATTTTTTATACAGTTTAAATTTAATTCATCAAAGTCTGTATGTGGCTATAACATTTAACTTTTGGGTTGATTGGTTTATTGATTTTAAAAATGTGTTTTTTTTCTCCAAGTATCAAAACAAGTACCAAAGGTCAGGAATAAAATGAGCAAATAACAACAATATCTTATTGGCAGACTAGTCATCAAACCATGCAGAATATATATAAGAATATAATGTAATGTGAAAAAGACTTCAATGTAAATCACGGAACAGAATATGCAGCAATCTCACCCTTCTGATTTCTACCAAGTAACCTGAACCCTTTTCAACCAAAACCACTAGACCAGACAAACACAGACAATTATACTGTGTGCTACTAAACTGGTCGGAAATGACAAGTTTCAGTTTGGAACAAGAGGGCACCCTGTCATTTAAAGCAATGACCCTTCTCTCACACACACAAACACCCGGTCTGTCTGTCTCTCACACTCTAACAGACGTCAGTAGTAAGTGAGTGTGTATGTGTGTCATGTGAAGGAGAGGTAAGGGAGGGAGGGAAGAAGGATACTGGAAAAGACGAGTGGACAGTCTGGGCTGCGTTGATTAGGCTCCGGGGACAGAGGCGGAAAGAATGGAGAGAGGCATAGTGCCTTTCAAGAGCTGATAGCAACACTCCCACACATAAATAACCCTTCCTGACCACAAACACAGTGCACAAATGACAACAAAGGCGCCCTTAAAAAACGGTACACTCACACAAATCAAGAGTTTGAATGCCTCTCTTTGGCACTATAGAAAACAGGTTGGAAAAAAAGGGGTCCACATTTACAGGCTGAAGTAAATGTTAAGTAGATCAGTATTACGATATTCTCCCTGGGGTTTCCAACCTTTGTTGCATCAGTACCGGTCAGTGGCACAGGGGTTGGGAACCTCTGGATTAATCAACTAATTGTCGTTGAACTCTTCAAGACAGAGACAGAAATAAAAATCCAAGAAAGTGACATTACAAAGGTAGAAGTAGATGGAGGCAAACCTGTGGCAGGTATTTTACAGTCGCCTGTTGCTGCAGTGACAGAGGACTCTCAATCATGGAGTCCAGTCTCTCTGATGAGCTACTGGTCAGCCCTCCCCAGTCTGTCTGACTAGGAGTAGTGCCTGCTGTTTCTGGAGAGGTCAGTGGCAGGTCACTGGCGTAGCCTGACTCCAACAGATAAGACTGTTCCTGTGCACGAGCTGGAGTATCGAAGCTAAATGCCTTGACAGCCATAGTCTCCTGAATCTGCATTTGGTTAGAGAGGATGGGGTAGTCCACTTCAGACATTTTGGCTGTACCTTTGTCCTCCTCAGACAGCTGGACTTTGAGAATATTTCCTGTGACTGGAGACGGGGTATGGGGCTCTTTGCACACCTCTATTTCGCTGTCGCTTTCGCCCCTCCACACTGGAGAACCAAAATCACTGGGGTACACTGTCCTCACCACGCAGAGTTTACCATCCACCTCACGGATATGGACCACACCTTTGCGCTCCCTCCCTGAAGGTGTCTTCACCACTCCTAATATCCCTTCTGGTCCTCCTTTAACCCCCCCACTCCCTTTTTCCTCTTTCTCCCTGCCCTTGTCTTTTTTTTCCTTCTTTTGTCGGAGTATCCAAGGTTTCTCTAGGACCCCTTGGACTTTCTCCCGAACACGACAGACCCTCCCTCCACCTGGAGTGGTACTTCCCAGGGGTGCAGCTGTGTTGACTGGGGAGGTGGTTGTGGTTTGGCTTGGGATGCTGGAAACATCTACGATGCCGCTGACGGTATCTTCCTCCCCTGGAAGGCAGAAAACCCCTCTCCAAGCTGGGCTGAGCTTGGGGGACACTTCAAGTATTCTGTTGCCCAAAAGGCCTCCTACACTGCCACTCCCAGAGCCTGGGGAAAGGGTATTGCTGTGCAAATTCATTTTGGAATGAATCAACTGAGTATCAGGCACTGTTTTAAGAGTCCTAGCTCTGTTGCTAAATTCTGACTCTGCTATTTCTATAACAGCAGCCTTTCCCTCATCGTCTTCATCCTCTTCCTCTCTTTCATCAGGCTCAGGGCTTCTTTGTCGCTCAAAGTCTTCCTGTTCTAACTCTCCTTTCCTGTTCTTCTTGCTCTTGTGCTTACGTCTGAAACGTAGACGCTTCTTTGGTGAAAGTGGGGGGGCTCCGCCAAGTTCCCCCTCCTGAGGAGGCCTGACACAACCCATGGAGTTCCCCATGTCTTTGATGTTGACAGAGTTAACAGTGTATAAAAAAGAAACCGCAGCAAATGTAGACAGTTAATCCAACAGCGAGGCCAAAATAATGTTCACTTCAGGTTTAGGTTACATTTATTCCTGGTGTTTGAGAGCAAAATCCCATTGCTCAAAAAACAGACACTAACATGGAAATGTTCAGAATAGCTGGCAAGTGACTGTCAGCTCCCTCATTAATCTCACGCCTGTGAGTAATGTGAAGGTAGGATGAGCAGGTACAGCTCCATTTTCCATGTTACCATCTTAAATACAACCAGGAGAATAGGAAGATGGATGGTATGAACTGTCAGTAACAGAGAGACAGCTTTTTCCTCAAGCAGTTATTGGTTCAGTCACGCGGCAGGCAGCTGGAACCTGACGTGTCACAGCTCCCCAGTGTCCTTCCTCTTTCCTCCACCTCACCTGACTTGGATTCAGGCTGTGCACTGACCAGCCCTGCTCTCTCTATGGGCCCTGCTGTTGTATAGGTTCAGGCAGCTGGCTAATTTACTTGGTCTCTTTTCTTAATCCCAGAAGACTTGTGGTCGCAGTCAAGGACACGAGGACACAGTTATGTCAGCAGAACCACACGAGGAAAGAAAATATATTTGGTTAGTGTCAGGCGTCGGATTTATCAACAGGCTTTTGGCAGGTAAGCTGTTACCTGGTGTAAGGCAATGTGTCAGGCATCGTGTGGAATGTGGGAGAGTGAAAATTGTAGTGCAGTAAGGTGCTATTCAGCCTATTAGTGAAGCTGCAGCTGCTTCACACACTGTATGTGCCTGTGTCTGACATGAGAACACAGGGTGAAAGAGTATTTCTGGGAGTGATGAAATCAGTAGCACTCTGATCTCACTTCTTGATTCAATGTCATAATTCCTTCCAATATGAGAAGTGAGTGCACCTCAGTGAAATGAGTAAAACAAGACCATCGTCTGCTGCAATACCGTTCAGATTCCCATTCATTCATAAACCACAAACAAGGATTTGTTGTTAGTTCCAGTTGCTGGTGTAATCCAAGAGCTCTATCTATACCCGGACCTAACAGCAATCAGAGGTCATGAATTAATGATGCCTCTCTCTCCTACTATGGTAATGTTATTGCAGTGCAAGAGGAGAGAAAGATACGTAACACCAGTCAGAAACACAACAGGGATTGGTAGGAATTCTATCTGCCACGGTACTCGTAGAGGAAGTAGTATTAATGGTGATGCTGTCGATATCCCCTGTAGTAATGGCGAGCTTGGTGTCTCATTCTGCCGAGGCAGCACGGTGTCCAGATTTGTTGTGGGTGAGAGATAGTGTGCAGTCAGCCAATGCTACCACAGATAGCTGGGAGATTCAGCCAATACCCTGACAGCTTGTTAAACACTCAATCAGAGCATCGGCTTCCCACTCTGATGCTTCTCCTTGTCATCCTCCCACGATATATCCTGCTCATTGAGTTGGTGTCTCATGTGATGTGTCAATCCTTCCAGCTGGTATGTGTTCTTCCTCTTAGGGGACTGTTAATATGCTGGAGTCCAAAATCGCAGATGTTAATTTCTCTCATCGACAAGATTGGCATGAAAGTTCACAGACTTTAGAGTGATCATTTAGGGAAGCCAGATACCTGTGTTTTCAGCTCATTGTAGCCTTAAGAAACCCCCAAAATGCATCTGTGTTCCTTTTTTAGGGTGCCAGTCTAAATCTGGAAGCAGCTAAACACAGACAGACTCCACCTTAAGCTCCCCAGACAGCTTAGCATCACATGCCTCTCTCCTGGATACCTGTATAAAAGATTTGCCCCACCTCAATGTCAAACTCCCCGAGGACCAGTTCCTGTCACAAAAAAAGTGTAAATATGGCCAATCATAAACCTTCCGTGTCCTGCTGTCAGTCTGCCAGTAACTCAGGCAAGCATCCCCTTCATCAGGTGGTGCAGTGCGACGATGCAACAGCCTGACAAAATCCACAGTTTGCAGGAGGTGGGTGGGTGAGTGGAGGGGGGGGTATTCAGACCATGCCTTACGGCCAAGACAAAAAACAGAAGTCTGGTGCCTCTTAGTCTCCTAATAACTCCTCGCATCCATTAGATCTAATTAGGAAGAGGCGTCTGGGGTAGGAGGCCGAGCTGGACTCTGAAGCAGAGGAGGAGGAAGGGAGGAAGAGGCCGATCAGCTTAGCGAAGGTTTTGTGAAGATCCAGTGTTAGTAGCAAACCTACAGATACAGATGTGTGTATCTGGAACAGAGCCATAAAGATTCAGTGTCCAGTGAAGGGCAGTCCCGAACTCCACGCAGCACAGCGGCAGAGGTTTGGACAACAGGCTCCGCACTCAATGTCCCCTTAAAAAAACAAAAGACATGCAGGGAGCAACAACAGGATCACAGGGCGTCTCCTGCTAAAACGAAACCAGGGCTCAGTCAGTCAAGCATGGCTGGATTGATCCGATTGATACGGTGGAGACTAGAGAAGCAGCATGTGTGTGGCTGTCCAGGAGAGGGTATGAGTGTGTGTTTGTGCCTGTGATGTTGGGCGGTCCCCCGGTCAGCTGTGTGAGCCCTTCTGCATACGTGTCCACGAGTTTGTCTTGTCCTGCTGTGCGTTTGTGGTTTGAGGCCTGCTGATCGGGGGGAAGCCGGGAGCTCCAGTGACAGCAGGCAGCCTGGATTCGTTTCTCCATCGGCTGGCTTCGCTCCTCTGCTTTTTCCCTCGCTCGCAGACGCCGGCAGAGGGAGAGAAAAGCTTTTTATCTCCCGGCTGCTGCAGCTTCACACTCTCTTCTGCTCGATCTCTCACTCTCACAATCCACCCCTCCCTCCTTGGCTCTCCTCCTCCTATCCGCTTCCTCGTTACTCCTGCCTCTCTCACGCTCTCTCTCTCTCTCTCTCTTCAGCTCTCTGTCTTGGCTGTTTGTGGCATGGAAAGCTGCTCACTAACACACGCACGCACACACACACACTTGACCCAAAAGCTTCCCTGAATGGCAGGCGAGCAGGAGAGAAATCAAATCTGAATCAGACTGTTGCTTTTCTGCAACATTAATGAATGGTGGGTGAGCACTTCAATCTGTTTCTCTATCCATCTCTTTCCATCTATTCCCTTAAATCTTCAAATTGTCCATCAAGCTATGGGTTATGACTGGCCCTGGGGAAAATGGAGAGGCGTGTGGAGAAGGAGGGAGGGAGGAAAGAGATTTGAGGGAATTAAGAGAAAGTTGAAAGGGAGAGAAGAAAAACAGGAGGGGATGAGAGCTGACACGGGGGGAAACAGGGGGCATACACTTGTGTGTACAACACACACACATCATAGCAGTTAGTGCTGGAAAATATACTATGTTGATAAAAAATGAAAGACTTTCTATACTGCTTTTATAGAAGTAGCTAAGCTTTAATAGCATTGGTTGTATTAGCTTAATGCAGGCAATATTAAATCAATGGGCAGGATTTTTTAATAGCATATGGAATTTGCAGGATTTCTGCATTGATGTGATGAGGTACCTGGCATTTAATACACTGGATTAGCCCTGGATTAGAAATAGCCCTTTTCAATCAGATAGTTTAAATTTATAAATGGTATGTGCTCTGCTGAAACGATTATTACTGGGTGGATAAATCATTTGGGTCAAGCAAAATTGCCAAACATTTTCAGGTTCCAGCTACTAAAAGGTGACCATTTTCTGCTGTTCTCTCTGTTATATTATTATTGTTAATTGCATCCATAGATTTTGGTCTGTTAATAGGACGACACAAATGGCATGAAAATGTCATCTTGCGTTTTGGGAAATTGTGATTATTACCACTTTCTGACATTTTATAGGCTCAGCGTTTAATCGCACAATCTAAACATATTTAACTCCCCTCCCACATCACGGATCACATTTAAAGGCCTGCTGCCACGTACAGTCTTAAAGCCTCTATAGGCCTCCACCCACCATTGCTGCACATACGCTGAATAACACAACTGATCCATGTGATCCTGTACAATGCAGTGTAGGAGAAGAGGATTTTCACCCACTGGCACCAACACATACAGCAATATAATGTATGGCGAATGTTTTCAGAGTGACAAGTACGGATGGAGACCACAAACAGACAGTACTCTCAAATGTTGAAAGCAATGGTAATCCATCTTCTTTCATTAACCACAAGCACTGAAAGCAAAACAACACACACAAACACAAATGGAAAAGGCCTGTACCAATGGGAGAAAAGCACTAATAAAGTCCCAGTGGCTTTCATCCCTTCACTGTGGCTGCATGGCATCATCAGCTGCCGTAATCAAACTGCAACTGCCTGAATCTGGGGTCCGCTTTTCACAAGACACAACAGCTGCATGCTGGACTTTCA
Organism: Lepomis gibbosus; assembly: GCA_029875015.1. Taxonomy (NCBI): domain Eukaryota; kingdom Metazoa; phylum Chordata; class Actinopteri; order Centrarchiformes; family Centrarchidae; genus Lepomis; species Lepomis gibbosus. Next base: position 5,939 of record JAPMOB010244727.1, on the reverse strand, counting down.
GAAGCTCTTCTGGTCATATATTTAATAGCTCTTTTGTCAATAATGTGCACTGAAGCACTGTGATTGATCTTGAGATTTTAATTATCGTAATTCAGGCTCCATCTGCGCTCAGAGTAGCTTTAAGATGCTGAGTCTTTACGTTCTTACATACAAAAGCTGTTCTGATAAGCAGATTTGAAAAATCTACATTAAGCCACACAACTCAGACCACTGTGGGGGGAAAACAACTATGACAAAAGGCCCCGCTTCACTACAGTATGTATACATTTCTGTCTTTGAACACCAAGACCTTCTACGTATTTATATTACTATGATATGACATGATAAAGGACTGAAAATAAAGCGCTTCAGTCTAGTTTGTGTTGCTTAGAAACCTTTGTTTCCATGTTATGCTGAAAAGGAGTAACAAATGTTAAGTAGATGAAGGAGGTCTGTAATTCCTAAAGAATTAAATATAAACATCTGCCTTACCATTTTTATTAGTGCTGTTCTTGTTTCTGCTTCTAACAGTGTCCTCAGTGGTGGTATTCAGCACTGTATGTCACCTTTTGCAATGCTACTACATTTGCATTTCAACATATCTTATTGAGTGGAGTAAGGTAGAGCTTAAATTAGGAGCCAAGTGCTGGGGGCATGCTTAAAAACCTGCATATATGTGGTACATTGAAAAACAATATTCACTTTAGGGCAGTTAACTACTTCAAACAGGCATCTGTGTTAGTTACAGCAAAGTAAGCTTTAACTGACACAGATGGTGATTGACTGATGCAATACGGGCCTAAATTTGTAACAAGAAACAACACTAATAAAGTGACCAGACTTTCTGATTTTGCCTTGACCTGTTTCAAGAAAAACAGTGACGAACAGCTCAGATATTAACTCACAAGGAATTAGCAGTGATGTACAGCTATCTTAGCCAGTCACAGACAGACACAGTACAGAAGGAGGAGGGTCCACAGACAGTCTGCAGGTCAAATGTAATACTGAGGTAACTGGTGACATCTAGTGGTTTAACTGAGTAACTACTGGTTTTACAGGTTTGACTCCCAATGATGATGAAAATGTGAAAGTATTGAATGAAAGACATTTATCAGAACATATTAATGTTATGAACTGTAAATATTGGAAATACATTAGCCTTCTGCTTTGACAAGCAACATTTAAATGAATGATAATCTAAGGAGATGCATGAAGAAGATATTAAAAACGCTGTTTGATGTCAGCAGGATTGCTGAGGAGCGGGATGTCTGAGCCACCTGTCAGAGTGAGGTAACACAGAGATATCACCATCTGTAACTTAATGTGCCAGAGCAATAATGACTAACTAACATAACCCAAATTAAAAATGATAACTCACTAAGAGAGTTCCTATAATTAGCTGAGTCACTCATTTGCACATATATGCCCTGGCAACAAAGACCTGGAGGCTTGTGTCCAGAAATGACTTCTGATGATCATGATCATCAGACCAAAGCATCCGGTGGGAATAATGTGGAAATTTTAGTTTTCTCTAGTGATGTGGGTCACATATCTTAGCAACAGCAAATATTTGTGTGATGTGGACTCTTGAGTGAAACACAGCAAATAAAACTGCACTGTGTTTAGGATTTATTTCTGCAGCTTTCTGCTGTAATACACTGTATAACGTTAAATTCCAACTGTTCCCTTTTATAAAAAACTGAAACAAGTCTGTATATAGATAAAATCCTAAAATAAAAGTATCCCATTTATATTGTATTTTTTGCAGTATAATTATACACTGGTCACGAGGACATTAACATTTAGATTGATGTGGGACATGTAGATGATCCACCACCATGCATTTACAGTAATAATCATCTAATCACAACACACTGCAGGGTTGCAGAGCTCTGCATGACTGGAGTTTCTCACTGCAGCTCTAATGTAAAACTGTCGTCATCTTCTAAACCCAGTGAACTCTGGAAACTCTGAAACTATTTGCTGCTCTGCAGTCCAGTTTCATCTTCCATTCAATTATTTTTTTATCCCTCTTTTATTTCTTTCTTCCAGAACTCCTGCAGCCTGTTTCAGCCCCCGTCCTGTCCATCATCTTTGGGTTAGTCCTCTAGGTTTCCTCCTGCATTACTTCATCCCTCCACCTCTCTCTGTAACACAATGTTCTGCTGAGTCATGCCCACTAAAACAGTTGCAGGGGTGCATGCACTACTGTTTCCATGGCACCAGCTGGCAGTGTCACCTTGCTACAGGTCACATCACAGCACTGTCTAGTGGTCAGCGATAGAAACTGCGACTTGTTCATAAACCAGAAAGTAACAAATCTGGAGCAAAATAATCTGTTTGCTCCAGTAACGTGGAAATAAGAAAAGAAACTGAGATGCGGAAAAGTCTTTGTATTAATTTGCTTTTGTCTGGAACACAGTGGCCATGCATGACTGGGACTCAGTGGAAATGCAAGTCCCGCTGTAATGATTTCAACAGAGTACAACTCTGTCTGCAGGCTACGGTGATGCAAGGACATTTGGTGGAAATTATTCTACATTGGGAGTCAGAAAGAAGACACAGCAACAGTTCAAATGATTGACTGTCTAGACTAAACACACAGGCCTTTCTTCAGAAATGCGTTAAGGCAGTATTTAGACATAGTCTTTTCATTTATAATTTGTAGTTGAAAATCATCTAAAACGTTTTTAGCTGCAATGCACAAAGTCTAAGATCTGATTTGCTTCTGTCTTTTATTTGTCAAGCATCTGCTCTAAAAAGGAGCAATATAATAGATTTTTTACTTTACTCACTTTACAAGAATCATGACAAGTTGTTGATGTCGTATCGTTGCAGAAAATGATTAGAATAATCAGTTTAAGCCACACAATGCCTGTAACAAAATAGTCTTTATATGCTTTTAGCAACAGCTAACATGCTAATAACTTAAACACACAGCTTGTAATCAGCTGGAGTTAAATCCCAGAACTTGGATGGTAAAAAAACAATATATGTCTTGTCAGATAATAAAAGAGTCTACATGAGAGGTCACAATCTGAGGTTTATTCATGGTGTACTCCTTGCAGAGTAACTCCTGGACTAACACCCTGGGTTTACTGGGATTTATTCTGCACAATGATGGAGTATAACAAGCCCACAGGCGACACATGGGACAAAAATAAATGGGACAATTTCAGTAGAAACACAGTATGCCTTGGTATACAGCAACTGTAAATCCAGGATCAGGGTTTATATGAAAGCCTACAGACTGAACATGTTGTCCCCTGTGCGCCCTTTATCCCCGGGCCGTCCAACTGCCAAACTGAAACATCAAAACAATGTCCCCATGATGTTATAGAGGACGACTTTCTGCAAGGGCCTGCTCAGAGCTAGTTTTATAATACAGAATCAGCCTTAGCCGTTGCCTTAGAACACACACATTGTGCACTCTTATAAAAACACTAACCAGCACGAAAAACTTTCAACAAGCACAGATGCAATAATGTGTGTAAATCCTACGACCATAGCAAGTACACACGCTGACATGTCAGCTAAACACCCTGTTGTTTCCTGATGACGCTGCAGAGTTCGTCTCTCACAAAGAGCAGCTGTCTGTATATTCTCACTGCAGACGGAGGCAGTGAAGTAAAACATAATATTGACAAGAAATACTTAAGACTGTCAATCAGAAACTCCACAGAAGAACATGAACACAAGCTTTGTGACTTACAGTCAGTAGTTGAAAAGGCAACCTCTTCTGCTGCTTAAGTTTACACTGGTTTGCCAGCACAAACAAAAACACAGCAGCAGACAGACGGGCCGCAAATCTATTTAAAATCCAGATTGAATCACAGAAGTAATGATGTGGGCCATAAGTCAATTATTACATAATCAATTGTAGGTATTATTTCATTATGAGCGTTTCCTATAAAGAATTCAAGAAGTTATGTACTTGCGTGCTGGTTTGACTCAAACAACCATTAACTGAGTTTCCCACAGGAAGCTACAGTGCAGCATGTAAAGAGCACAGACCTGGAAGTGAAGGATGATGGTCCAGATGAGACCTAACGTCAGTTTGGGGTTCCCGTCGGTGATGTCATCGTTTCTGATGTTCACAAGTTTGACCTGAAAATGGAAAAAGAGAGGAACAGGATATTCAAAATGAGAAGTGTTCTAAGATAAAAGATAATATTTTGCCCTAAACTAGAAACCATTCCAAACTCAATTTCATATACACCAGATAAGGATGAAAAATGACCTCTGCTCAAACTATCATGGCCATTATGCATAAGAGATTCTCTGAGACCTTGTTAAGTCTAGTGGCTCCGGCTAAGCAAAGGGTGTGTAATTAGACCTGCAGGGAAACTCAAAGAGGATCCAGTCCTCCAACACTGCTGAAACAAGACAAGAGAGACGAGAGAGGCAGCTTAAGAAAGCTACATCTCTGGGGACTTGAAAGATATGTGTATCTTAAGAAAGCTGCATCTCTGGGGACTTGAGAGATATGGAGGAAGTTTTAAATGAGGGAAAGAGCTGCAGTGTAAGTGAGAAACGATTAACTCGTGACAGCTAAAGAGGGCGAGAGTGAACAAGGAAAGATGCAGTGTGAGGAGGGCAGATAAGTCAGTAGGTGAGGTAGGATGAAGCCCTGTGCTGCAGATACAGGATGAATTTACAAGGCGAGGTTGTTAGTGTTTAAGAACAGCTCTCTGTTAATATTAAACATATTCAGTGAAATGTTCAGTACAGTTGTGTAGCTTTAGAGGTGGACCGTTACTGCTTAAATGCAGCTCTCTCCACTGAACTAAAGCCCAAACTGCCCATCCCAGGATGTACAGAGAAAGCATTTGCAATCGCTCTCTTTTTCAAGCTTACAAATACCTTGCAAGGGTTTATATGTACGCAAAGAAAGATGCTGACACTGACTGTAATAGTGATCAATTACTAAAACCTAGAAATCCTTACACAACAATATGAACTGCAGAATGGGCTAACTAATACTTATATTAAGATATTGTGTTAATTGTTCGTAATCCCTGCGGACACCACACAAGGGAAATAATGTCATCATGTTTGGCTAAATTCACAGTACAGAAAGAGATCTGGAACATGATCTGTTTTTAGTCTTCTCACTGATCTCAGGAGATTATAAATTAGCTAAACTGGCTCTCGTTTACTGGTAACTAAGAAATGTGAGCCTATTCAAACCAGTTATCAACATGCAACAAGGAACTTTAACATGTGTGTGATTAATAACTTCTTATCATCAGATGCTTCACTAAAGTTAACTATAAGAACTAAACAGCTGTTATGTATGACAAGACACAATCACCAGATGTATGGTTTTTATTACTCATACCGTTGTGCTGTACACCATCTGTTCATGTGCATACCTGTCTCTGTTTGAGGAAGTCCAGTGCTATTTGGACATTCTGTAGTCGATGAAATCTCATTCGCCCCTTTTCTCTGGGCTGGAAAGAAAAGAAAGGAGAAAAAACAATGAGGAAAGTCAACAAATTAATTTGAACTCTACAATTTTAGTGACACAAGCGCAGGAGGCAGCAGTGAGTACAAATAAAGCTGAATTCAATCCACAGTGCAGTGAAGTAAAAAAACTCAGCGCAGGTCTATTGACATGAAATGGTCCTCTGGGGGGCGCTGTCTTCAACAGGAGCTGTTAAAGACATGCCAAATTTGAGGAGCAAACTGGACCCAAACCATGCTGGCTTAAAATGAAAAAGGCAAAACTTTATATCAAACCATTCATTATTGAACACCAAATGTTTAGAAACAGACATCCAGTTCATAGTTTAGAGGAAAGGAAAGATATAGGTTAAGAGAAAGAAAGACACAAACACACTCTCGCTGCTACGAGTACATGAGTGCAGGATGCAGATGTGCGTTCACACTGTGCTGGTAAAGAGAAGGTACACTCAGCATTAGTCATAACAGGAGAGGAGAGGAGAGGAGAGGAGAGG
>JAPMOB010244726.1:0-33741 GCA_029875015.1 Lepomis gibbosus | reverse complement strand
GTTTGTGATGCATTTTGGAAACAGGAGATGAGCCCCTGGTCTAATGCGCCACCTGGCTTTAAACCCGTTCGCACACATATATATTTTCTGCCTTCGGCAGAATTCAAATGAGCCATTTTAATCTAGATTAATCTAGATTAATTTCAAAATTAATCTAGATTAATCTAGATTAATTTCAAAATTAATCTAGATTAATCTAGATTAAAAAAATTAATCTATGCCCACCCCTAATATATATTAGTTTCAGACTCTGTTTCAAACCCCAGAAAACTATTCAAGACCTTCTTCTCCCTGCTCCAGCCACCACCATGTCTTCCTTTATCCCTCGTCTCCCCTCTTGGAGGATTTTGCTGCTTTCTTTAAGAGATAGATAGCATTATCTAACTGGTGCTTCATGCATTGTTTACCCTCACCGGCCACCCATCCTATGTTCATGACATTTTAGACAGTGAACCACCAGATCCCTCTCTCCACCCCTAAAGAATTTCCATCACAATCACTCTCTGTTTGCATCCTTCCTGATGGGTAGGACAACGCTCCATGCTGGGCCCACTCCTCCCTGTACACAAGGATGGCTTCGTCATTTTCTTGACTTCTCGAGACACTACTACGCTGATGACACTCAACTATTCTTGTAATTTCACCCATCTGACACTCAGGTGGAGACTCACATTGCTGCTTGCCTGGCTGACACAGAGTAGATATCAAGACACCACCTAAACATAAACCTTGACAAGAATATGTTCCTCCACTGGAAAGGGTTCCCTCACCAAGACCCGTCCATCACCTTTGACAGTGTGGCGGTGCAAGGAACCTAGGGGTGACCCTGAACAATCATTCTCGCAAAACATCTCAGAAGTTCTCCACTCCTGTCGATTCCCCCTTTACAACATCATGAGGCTTTGCCCCTTGTTGTTATTCATATCTGTCAGGGCTCTTTTGGCTCCACAGTTGTGGAATGAGCTCCCTCCTGAAGTCAAGTACAGTCACTAACCATCTTCCTCAACAGGCTAAAAACTCACCTTTTCAGATTACAACTCAGCAACCCTTACTAGAACTTACTTATGTCTACTTTAAAGAAAAAATTGCTAGATATCTAGCTCTTGCTTCTACATAGTTTCAACACGCCATTGCAATTTGCTTTGGACAAAAGCATCTGCTAAATTAATATAATGTAATGCAATTTTACCATAGTGTCTGGCATCCTGCAGCAGCTGGAATGTGTTTTTGTTGTGAGATTTCTCTTAAAATTCTTAAATGTTTCTTCAAACCCATTCTCTTTCTCTTTTTTTCTCCTCTCTTAATTTCCCCTCAGTGTGATGGGATCATCTTGGATCTCAGTAACACCTCCTTAGAGGGCATTGCTGTGCTCAACATTCCCAGCATGCATGGTGGCTCCAACCTGTGGGGCGAGTCCAAGAAGAGGAGGAACTACAACCGCATGAGCAAGAAGGTTCCTGACAGGATGCCAGCCAGCACCGTCACAGATGCTAAAGAGCTCAAATTTTGTGTCCAAGGTGAGTCAAAGGAGATGAATGAGAAAGCACCTTCCCAGGAATGTATGAAAAAGACAAAAATTCATCTACGTGTTACCTTTTTACAAGAAGCTGCCTTAAAAGGCTGATCTTCATGTAAAAAAAATCATCCCATTGAATTAGTAGTTGTCTCTTCTAATTTCATAAGTAATGATAACAAAATAATAGGTTTGTATTGAATAAAACAAATAAAAAACTCTGGAGAAGTAGGGTTATATTACAGATGAAAATCATTGTTTCCAAATCTTTTTTAGCAGGTTATCCTGAAACACTGTCTATCTGTGACTGTTTGTTATGGCCTTAGAATTATGAGAAGTGAAACCTAAGTGGGGATTCAGACCGAAAAACAGCTCTGCATTTAAACAGTGCAGGGGGCTCCGTTGGTGGGGATGTGTTGTTTAAGGCACCAGTGATACAATGAAATATGATCCAGGGAGCTGTTGTAACAGATTGATGCATTTAAATGCTTATTAGATGTCAAAACAGTGGTTTAAAATACTCAAACACAGGATTTTACAATTGTGGGACATTATCATGGCTTTAACTAATAATATTTTTTCATGACAATTTGCTTGCATATATTTAATGGGCCAATCCAGCACTTTGCAGATTGACAGCGCTTTGCATTGAAGCAAAAGTTGAGCATTGTTCAATATTTTGACTGAACATGGCACCAAGCTGCACTGTCAGACTGGCTCCATTCAAATGAACGAGAGGGCTCTGTTTTTTCATGCAGGGATGCTGCCCGAAGAGGTAAACGGTTACAAAAAAGTCAGAACCTGAATTGTAATTTTAACCAGGGACCCTACCAGGCAGGAAGGGTACCACTAGGCATTACATTTAAAGGCATTACATTAAAGTAGGCATTCTATCTAAAGGGAGTAAGGCTATTTTCTAGACTGTCACCTTGAAGCTAAATTGATCACAGATAAATGATCAAGCATGTAGAATGCTGACTTTATTGGTCAAAGCAGCAAGTTCCTGAGTGAAAAAAAAACACTTATGAGTTTTTCTAGTAGGGGACATTTTCATTTGTCAATCAGTGACAGTCAGCTGGGGATGTATGAAGGTATTATTGGAGCAAAACAACTGAGCACCTGTGACAGTGGAATTTGTACTTGTAGAAAATAATAGATTTCACTAAATTTGAAGTTAAAGAGAAAAAGGCTTTATGAGTTGCATACATGTTATCTCCCACAAACCCAAAAGCTACATCTTCTCAAATTCTTCATTGCAGGTGCACAAATCCTATTCTACAAAATCACAAATTAGGAAACTCATGATGTCACCCGGTAAATAGAGTTCTCTAGATTATAAGGATAGTCTGATGTTTTGTGCTGGCTATCTGTCTCCATTGGCCTCTAACAATTAGCTTCATCTGTCGTCCTGCTGTCCCTAGGGACAAGAGGTGCTAATAGAACTGGAATTTAAGAACGGTGACAATCACCAAACACCTGAATAATATATGTATAATATAACATTAATATATAATACATAAAAGTACATTATACATTTTTTTAGAAATTAGGGGTCAAGTGCTGCAGCTCCAGGGTTTCTGACCTGTTAGTGGTTGCCTGATGTGTGGCACAGCTTATTTTGTGTAAACTGACATTAAATGTGGTTTAAAGTGTGGCCTTTTGGGAATAGTCTTATTGATAATCAATGCATAAAGCAACCATTTTATTGTTATAGTTTCCAAAATCACCACATTACCATTTGTAGCTGCGTTTGAATTTCCAATAATTATTGTTTAAGTCATCAGAAGTCTATTTAATGCAGAAAGAGGACAAAGTAAAGGGAAAAACCTGAATAAACGAGTGGAGAAACGTGGGTATGAATTCTACGGCCTTTATGGTCACCACATCTTAACCCAGTTTGACACCTATGGGAGCTTTTTGACCAAATTGTAAGTCAATGCTGTCCATCACCATCTCCATTAGCCCAAATGATATAATATTGGTTATAAACTTATTAGTGATCTCTGTGAATGACTCTGATGCTATGTGGCCGTTTTTTTATGTCCGGCTGTTTCTTTTCCCATCAGATGTACTGAGGTCTCTCTTGATCTCAAAGAGATGACCTGAATGAATAAAGGTTGTATATATAAATGTGTGAATGTAGCTCATCCCTTTAGTAGAGTTCCACAGACTTGGCAAGGAGCCCTGACGCTGTTCTCGAAGCTGGTGGTGGCCTACCTCCTTACTGAGACACTTCAGGTTGTTTTTCCTTTAATTTGTCACCCATCTGAGTCTTTACCAGTGTTGGTATGCTGCTTATTCTATTTTTCTAAACCCGTGACACGTTATGGATGTTTCCATACTGCCATCCATCTGCTTATTTTCAAACTTTCACTCCATCCCAGCTGGACCTTTTGATTCTTAAGGGTACCATATCTCTTGGTACCCTTGTTGGCTTATTTCCAATGTGTGAATGAAATGTAACATAACTTTAAAAAATGAGACCTTCCCTGTGCTTCTTGGTTGCCTATAAGCAAGCAAGAGATACCCATTCTCAGGCTGACAAATATTGACGCTTTGTTAACTCCCCTGAACGTCTCACACAGACACACAAGGTTAGGTTAGGTTAAGGCTACAAAACTACTTGATTAGGTTTAGGAAAATACTATGGTTTGGTACGTTAAGCGACATAACAACATGACATGTCAGTCACGTATACAACATTATGTAAAATTAAACTGTAAACTTTTGGTTCTTGCCAATTGTCAAAATAATATATAGGAACAATACAGACAGAAATATTTAGGGATCAATAATGTTTATTGATATTGATACCATTATTGAGACTGCTTAACGTTCTGAGTCGATACCACTATCGATACTTTAGTATTATTTGGTAATGATTATTTGTATATTGCACGGTATGAGTAAAATATTCAACGTGTGATAACATTGTTATACATTGAGATGACATATGGCTTGCGATAAATAAATATTGAAGTGTGCATATTAGCTCCCTGATTGTTTTTAAATTAATTATAGGATTAGAATTGACTATTTTAAATACAAGTAAATGTTGTTTCTAGAGCAGCAACATTAATGTTTACAACAGGAATGTCACTATATAAAGTCAATATCTGACATCACAATGCTGGGTGATGTTCAGAACAAGACATCAGTCAGCATGGAAGCCTGGAAGAAGAAGGAGCGGCAGGTTTCTCTCAGCCAGCAACTCGGTTTTTAACTATGTCAAGAGAGAGTTTATCGAGACTGAGATAAGACCAAGACTTTTAGGGGCTGAGACCAGTCGAGACCAAGACCAGTTTCCCACATTACATGACACACATTAAAATGTGGAACAAGATCAGTGGTACTTCTCAAATTGATCTGAAAGATCCAAATTCCCATTAAAAAACCCACATACAAACACTAAGATCTGAAATCAATGTTCACAGGGAGGGGTGACAGTCGTTAACCGGGACAACACATTTTAAATTAGGGTTATTGGTTGCATTTGAAGCAGTATGTTTTACATCCAATCAAAGTTAGAATGATAACAAATAAATCAGACAATGCAAAAGCAATTTATTGCTATTCCCAAAGTTAAGGTCTTGTCTGGTCTTGAAATAAAATCCTGAGTCCTCAATGTCCGAGACCGAGACAAAACCGAGTACAAAAGCGGTCGAGTCTGAGACGAGACCAAGACTATCAAAAAGTGGTCTTAAGACCGGTCTCAAGACCAAGACTGGTCTCGCGTACTACAACACTACCACAGACCAGTCTATGCTCCAGCTTTCTGTTTAGCTTGTTTTTATCATTTGGCTAATGCCAAGCTATAACGTTAGCTGTGCCTGTATAAAATATGCAGGATGACAGACTGAGGATAGAACAGTTTAAATTAACCCTTTCTACATATTTACTCTCCATACAGGTATACTGGTCAAGTATTGTCTTTTTACTCGCGAAAGTTTTATTGCACGAACTTACAGTAACGAGCGTAGCTGTCGGCAACTTGAGTAGTTTGGAGCTAACTTATCTTCACCGTCTCCACCGCGACAAGGGTTTTCTGAAAGTAACACATAGAGCCTTTAATATTTTAGTTGTAAATTGCTGGATGTAGTGCTCTTTAGACGTATCTTTCAAATTGTAGATGTAAATTCAGAATACACAGTTTGTTGTACGTTGCATTTTACTCAGGGAGCTGCATGTTTTTAACAGAAAGCCTCTGTCAGACAGGTGTATGGACTTTGAAACACACGGGCATTTAGCAGACCAGTAGGATCTAACAAAACGATGGTTGCATTTGGGAAAGACCCAGCTCTGAGTTTTTTCTTTGAAGCCACCAACTTTATGGAAGTTCAATACTAAATGGCTGGTGTACCACTTACATTTTGCAAAAAATGTAGAGAAATACAGACAAGAACAAAGTTTATTTTAGTTTAGCTTTACTAGCCAACTCATGCACTTACTCTAGCTTTTTTTGAAGAGGACATTTATATTTGTGGGGGGTTATCTAAACGCTTGCCAGTAGTTAAAATGTTCACATCCAGGAAAAGACTTTTCTCATGTCTCCATTTCTCTCTTCAGTCACTGAAAAAAACAGAAATGAATGAAAATAAATTAACGTAAAAGCCACTATATAATGTATTAAGGCTGATTATTTATGTTTTCATTCATCAGTAATCTCAAGTGCCAGACCATACATTTTTATAATATCGCTAGAGTAATCTCCAGGATGAGTTATTTCCTGGCGCTTGAGCCTGCATCTGATATCCACAAACATTAGAAAATAACCCACTCTATGCTTTCACCAAGGTTTTCTTAATTCATCCCACTTCTGTCTCTCTCACTTCACTGTGTACATCACTGCTGACTGTACTAAACCTTGTTTCCATGGAGATCTCAGGGGTATACTGACGTAAAGACTGGAGCAGAGAAAAAAGCAAATAGACAGGAGAAAAGGAAGACACAGGTAGTAGACATACTGAAAGAAGCTATAGCGTAAAAGGAAACAGTTATGACTCATTAGTCACTTTCAGTTTTATGTGTGTCATTAGCTAAAGTTCACTTTGTTGAATCTCATATCCCATGCTGGTGGTGCCCACCATTTCTCGAAAGGCTAGCAGTTCGACATGGAATAGTTTAAGTGTGTTCAACACAACACTGTAAATCATTACAGCCCCATTAAGTTTTGTCCACGTAGTCCTTCTTTTAAACATAAAGAGCGCTGACAAGTTTTGGATTTTGAACTGGACTATATGAGTTTGCAGAAATGTATGTCGGTTTGGACTAGTTAAGAGAAGGTTTTCTTAGATTAATAAAGTTAGGACATGCCCGTACTTTAGTGGCAAAAAAAGTGCACAGAAACATATTGCTCAGGAAATAAAATACTTACAGCAGACACACAAGTTTGCGTCACTGTACACGTGAGAGCTTTTGTACCCAGTGACTCCTTTCGTGTTGTAAATCTTCACTGGTTTGTAATTTATGACCTAAATCTCAGCCATAATCCCAAAGTAGCCTCTTAAAGAACTGAAAACCAACAAACTGTCCTCACTTGAAGGGATTTTCCATATCCTATTACACGGACTGACCAGAAAAACCTTTGTGAAATGTGTACATTTTAATTGTTGTAGCTGACAGCAGGAGTTGATTTAACTTTGAGATAACGATATACAATGAACTTTATTTATATAGCACCTTTAAAAACAGTTACAAAGTGCTTTACAATACAACAAAGTATGTTTTAAATATAAACAGAGTAAAAGTAACTAAAAGCCATAAAACTAAGTACTTTCTAAAAACACAAAGAGAGTAAAAAGAACTAAAAAAGCACATGGTATTTCATTGTAAATGTAATGATTTGGGGTTTTGGTCTGTTTTTTGAATAAAACAAGCATTAAAATATTTGCGAGAGCAAACATATTTGAAATACTACACCACAAACTACAATGAAAAACCAGTATAGAGTTAAATCATCACTTCTATGACCCAGTAATTACACTACATTTTATTGGACTGCATTGCAATTTATAGCAACTAAAGCTGATGATACACAAAACAACTTTTAGTGCAATGTTGCTGGGTAATGCTGCCATCAATGGGCAACCAAGTAAGACACAGGGCAACTAATTAGCGTAAGTTGTTAGGAAGACCAATCAGAGGCGTAAATCTATTGTCACGGACAAAAACCAACTTAGTCACATCTGCCCCTAAAAAAGATACCTGTGAACCAGAAAAACTGGAAAATATGTAAATAATTCTATGTGAATTACTTTATATCGTGCACATTGTAACTTGTGTGATGAAATCTTTGTGCTCCACAGTTGTCCCTCTTGATTTAACCTTTATTAAATGTGCCCGCTAATGCTATTTGGAAATAGGACGAGTGTTCTAGTTTCAGAGAGAAACCGTGTGTCTCCATGCAAAGTATGCATTAATGTGCCTCAGTTTCTGCGTGCCTTAGAGCGTGTATGTGCTAGCGTGACTCTGTCAGTGTGTATGTGTGCCTGCATGTTTATCATACAACTAATTGTTTATGGCAGTTGCTTTCTCTGGCGCAATAAACTAAAGCTTTTAAATCCATTTGCTGCATATAATGCAATCAGCCAAGGTTACCCAGAGTGAGTGAAAGACGCCCTGGGCACTTCTGACCTCAGTGATGAAACTTCAGCTCTCTGAGTCACAGTGTGTCTGCTCTGGTTTTTCTCCTAAATGTACAGAAATGACAGATGAGACATTTTCAACTCGCCTTTTCCTCAGTTTACACTGTCCAATGCAAATTCACACCTGTTTGCATCCACTCACACCTTTGCATTGACTTTATATAGATTTGTGTGGACCTTGTGTCACAGGCCAACTTGGACGGCTGCAACGTCTCCAGTCCACGTCCAGCTGGGAACCTTTGCATTTGTTAATTCTTTAAACTTCAAACTTCTTCAAAACAAGCAATGTTTACAATGTTTAGCAATGTTTAAACAACCTTAATGTTTACTACCATTTGTTGTCTATATAGTCACAGACCTCTATAAACACTAAAAACAATTGAAAACACATTCAACCGCCATACCATGAACATAACTGAAATTTTTATATCTGAGTGGAGCTCTGTGTCGGGCAGGCATCACAATGGTATTCAAGTTTCAGTTTATATTTAGTTTCGCTTTACTGTATTGCCAACCCCTGCTCTTGTGAATGATCTCTTTGTCTCTCACAGATTTTTTTAAGCAATGTTTTAGCTACGAAGCAAATATCTGACTTGATTTGCATTTCAGGTGTGTGTGGGGGGGTATCACACCTTACCACAACTGTGTAATTTAGAATCCATAAATAAGACAAAGAAGTCTGGACATTAAGCTTAATGTTTCCATATGTGCTGTGGTAAAAAGAAAAGGTCAACCTGTCTGAATTTTTAAATAAAGTGGGGTTAAAAGTCCATTCTTGTCAGCTGGATGAAGACAGATAACAGTCAGAGGAGCTGTTGAAAACACAGTGAGGGCTGGAGCTGCTGACAGGAACAGGATTCACGTACCAAAGCCCCCAGTGTCAGCCCATCCCATCCTCATGCTCCTCCTCAACTTTTATCTCTGCTCCATCTCCCCCCTCGCTTATTTCCTCTCTGCTCCCAGATCAGATTTCCTTAGCTTCCTGCTGTGGATTGAGCTGGAAAGGATGCACAGGAATAAAGTGGATGTAGCACGCAGATTGAACCGTGGGAATTGTGAGTGTGTTGTATGTACAGTGTTGAGTAGCAGTACTCAGTAACATGTTCCAATAATGCCAATTTTTAAATTTCAATTCAGTAATTACATCACAGTTACAATTCCCAGTAACACTAACTTTCTTCAGTGCTGGTGCAATGTTGGCTTGTTGTTGTTACTGGCAGTGGTGGAAAGTAAATTAGTAATAAGTACTCAAGTACTTTACAGTTCTAATGTACTTGTATAGCATAAAGTATAATAGCTTTCTACACTACATTTCACAAGGAAATATTGTGCTTTCACTCCACTACATTTATCTGACAGATTTAGTTACTTTTCAGATTATCTAAAATGACATATTGTTAAGGTTTGAACAACCAAATAGTAACTTATGTAAAGTGTGGTAATTAAAATTAGATGCACCTCGACCAGAAACAGCATTAATAATAGTAGTAGTAATAATAGTAGTAATAGTCAGATAATACAGAATATGACACAGTAGCATTACATTTTACTAATGGCAATTTATAGTCTTTAAAAATAGTTACTTTACGGATTACTCAGCAGCAGAAGTGATAGACACATAAGTTGTTATCTTAATTTCCATCACCGACTCAGTTCCTTGAGACATATTGAGACATTGTGGTTTAATGTGCAGACAGCCGATGATTTGACTTTAGATGACCACCAACTGCTAGCTTAGGCCCTGCTGAATGCACACAGCTCTCCAAATGTCCTGTCCTCACATTGAAGCCCCTGTGTTCACAAATCATCCAACTCACTCAACAACAACCAGCCGATTCCTGAATATAGCTGACCAGTGGCTAGCTAGCCAGATAAGAACATGTCAAAAGACAACTTTAGAGTTCCCGGAGGGATTTATATTGCTCCCCTTTTAGTCACAACTCCAGACCCTGTGCGAAGCTAACACGTCCCACACAAGTCTGTCCACTAAATAAACATACTTGAAACAGATATCAACCCTCCATCAGACTCATGGTAAGACAGCAAACAAGTGTGTTGACTGGAAAGTAATAGCTCAATATCAAATATCTTGCTGATTTTTTTTACTGGCCTAGCAGTCACAGTGCTTAAGCTAGCTGTTGATGGTCAGTATACCTCCAAACTGTGGACTGTGTGTAAAATGCCCCTGCACATGTGCAGTGTGGGTGTAGTAGCTTTGGTATTGCTGGAAAGCACCTTTGATGTGGTTGATTTCGTCTTCTCATGAGTAATTAAGTAATTAATCGAGTAATGTAAATCTTTCTTCGATCTGTAATGAGTCATAGATTACACTTATTTTAATAAGTTGCAGTACATGGGTGTTATTTTTAAGAAACCTGCTATTTCAGGTATGTTCTGTCCAGGTTCCCATTGCGTCTCGCCTTCATGACTCATTTGTTTTCTTTTCCTGCTTGTCCAACCCTCTCCTCCCTCTCTTCCAGTGATCATACCCCCCCAAGCTCTTTCCCTCCCCTCACCTTGCCTTCTCTTGCTCCTCCTTCCCTGCACCCACACACAGCCAACAAGCCCCTGCCCACCTTCCCCAGCAAATGGTCAAACTGTGACACACCACAATAGAAGGCTATATTAGGCCGATCACATCCAGAGACTGCATATTGTTTTCTTCTCACACAACACAAACAGCAGACTATAATTACTTTGATTCACCCCCACCGGTTTGCATAGCTCGAAATAGTTCCTCTATGAAGCAGCTGACTTTGCTCTCAGTGGATGGCGGGAGAGTGGATGACCTTACAGTGATGGATTTAAGTTAATAAATGACAAATGACTGATCCTTAAAGAGGCCAATCACTTTAAAGAAGCCAATCACTTTAAACAGGATGTGAATGGAAAAGAGTTCTTAAAGCGTCTTTAAAAACAGAACAGAACTGCGGTTTGTTCCCATGGATGTTTTTCTCCTATCTGGAAAATTCTCATGATGATTTTTTTCTCCATAAAAAAATAGCAGGGAAATTGGCAGTGTGTGTGGTGTATTTCTGTACTGTATCATAGTAACATTGTGTTCTCTGTCAAATTGCCAAGTGCTCTCCCCCGTACCTTTACCTCTGTTGGGGCTGGCGAGGTGAGCTGCAGTTCCTCTAGACCATCTGCCATGACTCTGGCCACCCTGAGACAATAACAGGCTGGTCGGGGGAGTAGGCGGAGGAAGGATACACAAATATGCCTGCTTATAATTATAGCCCAACACCTCTAGCTGATGCGTAATTAAAGCTGCAGCTATTCCTCTGGGGGATTTATAATGCATCTTTAAGTTACTAATTGAAGTGTTGTTATAAATAACATCATTAATTTAAAACTTAAAGAACTTAGCGATATTCTGTTTTTGTTAATGTGAACAAATCTCATGACAAGACAACCATAAATGGATCTGGTGAAGTATTGCCTGTGTAGCAAAAGCCTCATTTGGCTTATTCCTATAAAACCTAACCAAACTGCGACTATTTTACAATGTTAACCACCGTGTGTCACATGACTCATGTAACGTAGTTAAGGTCTGGTACGCCTGTTGCTGGACTGGTACTTTCCAATATTATACATGACATATATGTCTTTCAGGAAGCACTCATAGGCGTTATCGAAGCATTGACAAATGTTGTGGTTTAGGTTTGACGACCTGTTGACGCCACAGAAAGAGTCCTGATTAAGTACTGAGTAATGGATAATGTAACTATAGAATATAATTACCTTTACCCTTTAGTTTATATTTTCATCTCCCTATATCTATGTAGTTTTTGTTTCATACATATTCATGTTTTAATTATGAATAAACTATATTTTATTTATTTTGTTTTTCATTTCAACAATTCTAAATATTTCAATATCAGTTTAACAGTTAGAAGATATTCTGTTACAACGTATGTAGAAATATTCTCACAACTCCCCTATACAAAGCGTGGTTTTTAAAATAATGCCTGAATTTTAAATGACTTCAGATTGCCTGCAAAGCAGAGAGACAAATAGTGCAGCACAACAGCAACGATTCTCGCTGCCCGCTGCTTGGCAAAGCAATGCCATCCCATCCCAGAATGCACCATGGCTGCGTTATGTAAGAGGCTGTTCTATTCTATTCTTAGCTCTACCTTACTGAGAAGTAACAGTGCTGGTTGCCTGCGAGTCAAAAGCGCAGAGATCTGATGAGGCGGGAATCATCAGTGAGGTGAGAACCAGCACAGTGGGCTATTCTGCCATCAGGCTCTCACACTGGGACACGGGCAGGATGGCATGCCCATTTTTGGTATTTGGAGGAAGTAGAGGTGTATGGGTGGGTGTGCGAAGGAGGGGGATTTATGTTTAATAGTACAACAGGAAAAGGATATATGAATAGCACTGTTTTAATATCTTAAAATAGAACACATCAACACCCAACTAAATTTTTTCACTTCCTCTTTCTTCAAACCTGGTAGTAGAAGACCGTGCACACACTTTCTTTTTTTTCAACTGCAGAAAATGACAGACTGCATCCATCGTTACATCCAGCCTTCCTTTTAATTCCCATCTGTCATGTGTATCCATTATGTCAATAGCCCCCCCTTCCTGATCTCTTAGTCTCCAACTGTCCAGTTTTTACTTAATGCGTGCCCTATCCTATTATAATTATTTCCTGGAAAGAGACAGAGAGATACATATGGTGAACATGTGTCGGTGCCTGTGCAGTTGCACGCAGTCTACAGATGAGGCGTCATTTCTGTATGTGACGCAGTATAATAACTGTAGCTATACCATGTAGGTGACTCAGATAATTTTCAAACCATTTCTTCTGGGAATTTGGGGAGGGGTTCAGGAAACTGGGGGAGTTCATTCTACATCTTATAGGCTGACTTCAGTGTTTAGACCCAGTAAAACTCAAAGATTTGATTGGTTTGGTGGGAAAAAAAGAATAATTATCAAGATTGATCCATGGCAATGTGGTGAAATCTTTGAAATAGCATTTAGACCTTTATGTTGGGAAACAAACCATTAAAGCGGCACTTTTTTTCTTTAAATAATTTTGTGAAATGACTATATGCAATGGAAATGGCAAACTTATAGAGCATTTTAGCATGTTTCAGCTCACTGTTTTGGTTTTACAGCCCACAACTTTAAAGTCTGGAGTCCTTCTCACCAGGTTTTATCATCCAGGTTTGCAGGCTGGCTTTTAGCCAGCTCTGGTAAACCCACCGTATACTACTGGAGCTGCCCACCACCAAACGACAGACAGACTAACATAGCAGATAGCTGTTGAATAAAGTGGAACATTTAACAGCTAAAGTGCCAGATATTTGCTAGATATCTGCCAAACAGAGCTACAAGAGGGATTGGACTTAATTCATCAGGTGGACACAAACATGACTCCTAATGAATGATCATACTTTTCTGTAACTGCTGGATGTGTAAATAACAATAATAATATTTTTTTTTAAAAATCATGTATCATTTCATCAAAGCCTTTCAATCCAACAAATAACTCACAGTTCATTTAAAACCCTCTGTTAATATATATCTATCTATAATCTCAGCATTTTAAAAAGAGTTTTCTTCACCTTTTTCTATTGATGTGCACATTTTCACATAATGAACCATGTTGCAGCTTATTTATTTTCCTCACAGGCACTTCTGTACTAATGCATGTGCCCCAAGCATTTAATCCTTAAGAGGACTGACAAAACTGAAATACACTTTGAGGGTTTTTTAAACGTTGTTCCTTACTCTGCTCTGACATTTTCTCTTGAATAGTCATCTGAAATATTAAAGAGTGCCTGTGACTCAGCAGAAACAAACTCATTCCCAGATAAACCTTGATCATCTTTGAAATGGCAGCGCTTTCCAAATGCCACACATCCTGGTCCACACACATGCTTTTATACACGTGAACCAACACGAGCTGCAAATCCACCATGTTAAAACTTGTGTCATCCAGCTGCAATTAATCAAGAGGTTAATTGTTTTATATTTCAATATTTGATCTTTAACTGTTGGCAACAACATGATATGATAAGGGAGTTGAGTAAAGGAATAAGCACAGGATAAGAAAAAACACGTTTAAATGTTCGCTGTACTTATGTCGCAATGTTTACACAACTTTTATCTTAAATTCCTCCAAAATCTGCAGTCATGACCCCTGTGTTGCATCAGGCTTTTGCAGAACACATTTCCTCTCCAGTGCAAAGCACAAACACACCACAGTTTCCTGTTTGTCATTTGAAACAAAGCCAACAGGGTGAGCGAGGTCTGACGAGGTTGGGAAATTATTAACATTGTTTACACTGTAACAGACAGACAGACCTGCAGCCTGTAGCTCCAGTCACAACATGCAGAGCTGCCGGTCATAGCTTGTCTGGGCTGGATGGAGGATTGAGACCCTCGGGGAATGGTTTGACTGGTTTCCCTCAGTGCCTTTCACAAACTCTCTTTTCTCCCCTGCTGCAAACTCTGCTAAAGCCATTAAATCAAGTACATATATTGCCTTTGTATGTATTTTTAGTTTGTGTTCTTTAATTCTTTTTGCCTTTTGTGTCTGTCATTCACATTAAGCACATGTAATTGTAAGAAAGCATACGCAGTTTGGATGGTTGCAGATTTAATTCAGAGGAATACTTTTCGTAGTTTTTCTTTGATATTTTAAGGCGTCATTCAGCACTGAAGAAAAACAGAAAGGCAGTCAGGGGAAACCCTCGTGCTTCTCGCATGCAAGAGAGGACTAGAATATGTTTAGGTGTTCAGCTGGCACCAGCCTGCCTGCCTGAACAAAGTTAATCAACTCTCAGAGCGCCGCACGAACCTGCATGATTAGCCAAGGAGAATGCGTTACAGAGGCAGAGATCTGATTCAGTTCTGGGTCTATTTTTGTTTGTAGCGTCACACCACATTTTTCAGTAATCTCCAATAAACTGAACAAGACAAATAAAAAAATGTAGGAATCAAAATACTGATAAAAACTAAACTAAGCTAACAATAAAAGCATACAGAAATCAAATAATAGCCATCAAAATAAAGTCTTTGTTAGCCTGTCCAGCTCATGCAGCTTGGTTTCTGTTGCCATGTTTGGACAAGTTGTGATCTGTACATAACCACAATTAATTAGTGTAGATGAGTTGCCATCAACACAGTTGTTTGAGTGGGTTTGAGATTTGATTCTGATGTAGCATGTCACTATTATCACACTGGCTGTGAAGATGAAATATTTCTCAGATTTCTCTCTAATATTTAATTTATTAAAACCAGGAAGTTGCTGGGGCCAGACAAACACATCATTTCTCACTAATATTATTGTTTATGAGCTTGTGCATTGTAAATGTTAAATGACATCTTCAGTGCCATTTGACATCTTCATGTCTGACTATTAGGCATCACATATTTCAAACAGAGAGAGAGAACACAAAGGGAAATTCATAGAAGATTATGAGGAAGCTAGGTTAAGCTTGAAATGAGTAGTTTGTACACTGTGGCTTCCGACCATACCTAAATGCGAAAGTGGCCACATTTGAAGTGAATAGCCAGCCGATAAGAGTTCGCACTTTCAGACAGTGTCTTCTAACACATCTGACCATTTTGTGTGTGTGTGTGTGTGTGTGTGTTTGTGATTTTGGGGTTTCAGATCCTATTTGATGAGCAAACTGATGCCTTACAAACTATAAATTAGAATGAAGCACACAAAAACACAGTTACAGGACACAAAAGTGTAAGCAGATCTCAAAGTGTCTATTAATGCCTCAGTCTGTCAGCTTCACACTCACCCTCCACCGGAAGCTCAGAGGACTAATACATGCCAAAGAAGGTCATAGTCCAGTCCAGTTCTCCCCCCTCTCAGCAATAATGCATACCTCACCATACCTGACAATTTGCTTTAGTACCATGGTGCATCTTGCCTTCCATCTTTGACATGTGCTGATTATCAGCCAGTTTCCCCCCACAAAAACAATTAAGGCCAAGCTGGATGCATAACTTCCTGTGTAATTTAATGTAATGTAGTTCAAGCCTCCTAAACCAGCAGAAACTTTGCACCTTCATAGTGAATCAAAATGATTCATCTGATGAGGAAGATACATCTGTGAAAACTTTTTAGTGAAAATAATGACTTTCTTTTAACACCTTTCTTCTTGAGTTTGGTCAAGCAAAGCGCCTATAATGGAACTCCATAACATCTGTACATGTTTCTCTCTCTACACCCTCTCTGTCACCCTCTCCACCTAGATCTCAGTGATCAGCTATTGGAGGTGGTTGGCCTTGAAGGGGCAATAGAAATGGGACAGATCTACACTGGACTGAAGAGTGCAGGACGCAGACTGGCTCAGTGTGCCAACGTCACCATCAGGTCAGAACCTTCTGTCTCTCAGCTGTTTCCTCCATCTTTTCCCACATTCAGTGATCCTCCTCCGTTCTCCCTCCTGCCACCTTCTGATCTTCATTCTCCATCCTTCTCTTCATCTGTCTTGTGTCACTACCCTCCCCTCCTTTTATCTTCCTTCTGGTCAACCAACTGGAAACTGTACTTTCTGCACAAAATGAATCCATCGCTGTTCCATACATGCATGATCAAAAATGTATTCCTTTAGAGTGTTTTTGTGCATTTGAAGGCTAAAATCCCTGCAGTATCCAAACAATAACGTGCCTGTACCTAATAAATTATATATGTCAACAACATGCTTTACTAAGTGAGCCGCTGGAGCCGAGGACTGACTCACAATCACAAGATGAAAAATGATCTGTCTGTAGTGTTGGGGCTTGAGTGGTTCCTAGTTTGCTAAATATCTATACTGACAAGGCTCTGATGCTAATGAATTTCTTATCCTGTGTATTAGTAAAGAGCAATCAGGCTGAAGGTGTCTCACTTTTAGCTGATGTTGTCTGCTGCTGTCAGCTGTGGCAGATATTATCCAGCACCAGTTAGTAATATATGTAAGTAAAGCACAAATGATGCTTTACACCTCTGCATGGCTGCAATGACATGGTTTATGTAACTTTTGTCATTTTTACATATCCATGAGAGTCCACGCAGACAGTTTACAACTGTGCAGGTTACAAACGCAAGTGAACACGACAGTCTTTGCAGACACCCAGTGTTGTATCAACTGATTCACATGCACAGTTCTTTTTGTGTCTACAGCATTTTGAAAGCTGACCTAAATGAATAAGGAAATAAAAAGGGTCAGCTATGACAATTTGACTCTATACTTTTAATATAATATAAAGTTCCATCAAACACATCCAAATGTGACACATTTTTTTATCCAAAGTGGTTTTAGCTCAGTTGTTTCTTTGCTCTTGCAACATCTGCAGTGAGCCAGTTACTGTACCAAAGAAGTGACATTTACAAGTTATTCTCTCACTTGTTCAGAAAACAGACCCTAATATTTTCCTAGAGCAGAGTTAAAAGAGCATTCATCACAGTCATTCTCCCATACTGTGTTTCTCTAGCCCGGAGAGGCATGCATGAAAGTCTTAAACCAACTTTGAGTGTGTGTCTGTGCGTGTGTGTGTATACAGTGGGTCTGTGAGTTTAAAGAGTGGGGGCCTGTCTGGGAATGAGTCTCATGGGAACAAAGGGTGCAGTGTTTGACCCTGTCCTGGGACAGTGTGAACAGGCATCTCGTGCCTGAGAGGTGTGTGTGATCTGACCTTCACAACCTCCAACCCCACCCTGTCCTCTCTCTCTCTCTTATCCTTCTGCTCTCTCTTCACAGGACGTCCCGTCGGCTGCCCATGCAGATAGATGGAGAGCCCTGGATGCAGCCCCCCTGCACGGTAAGAGTTAAATCAGAATCACTGCCCCCATGTTGCAAAATTGTTCTAAGAAAGGGATTCTCATTTTGCAGCTTGTCCCTTTAAACCCAAGAGACCCCTGTATTTTGTTAGGATTTCTGTATTGTAAAACCACATGCATAGCTTTCATCTCAGTACTCTGTTTTCACTGGCAAGATTGATTTACATAAGGCAAGTCACTGGTCAGATTAATTTAACCAGTAATTGGGGATAAAGAAACTGACCTGTTTATCATACTGTACTTTTGAAAAAACAATCACAAGAGTCATTCAAATCAAATGAATTATCAAGAAATAATTTTGTATCCAGTGTTTTGGGTTGACAATCAATATTTCACTTTCATCACACATCTTTCTTTGAGTGGGCCCTCAGTGTGTGCTAGGACCAAACGCAAAGCAAAAAAACACAAAGGGCTGTATTGTTGCTTCAGGTAAGATGATGAAATACAATCCAGGAAATCCAGTTTTAGTAATTGATGCATGACTGTGAAGCCTAATCAGACACCAAAACACTGCACGATGCTTTATAATGCTCTGGAAAGGAATCACAGCAGCAATCATTTTATCCACCATTGTGATGACAACCAGGTAAACAGGAGATATGTCTGTTCAGATTCAAAAGTAATTTACCAGGAGAATGCACTTGCACGTATTTCATTGGCCACAGTAATGTGTTGCTGGATGATATCACATTGCGTTGAGGCAAAAGCCAGATTAAACTTTTGGCTGGACGATCCTGCGCATTCTGCCAGAGAGTGGCACCTCTGCTCTGCCATTGCAGTGCTAATATTGGACTGAACACAGCCTCATCATAGTGAAGTGGTTTGTGTGCCCCTGACGCCTTGGGAGCAGTGTTTTCCAGGGCCGATGCCCTTGGTGGGTTGTCCCAAAGCAAATGGCTAAGACCATGTTATAAACCACTGTGCTGTGTTTTGGGGTCTGATAAGCCTTTGAATGCATTAATCTGTCTACTCCAACTGGGCTGCCTGGATCATATGTCATTGTCTCAGGAACTTAAACAACTTGCCCCCACCAACACAGCCCCTTGTGTTGTTTTAATGCAGGGCTGAGCTAAGAGTGATTTAAAGACCACTAAGGATTGCCAGCTTCAGAAAGGAATGACCTTGTTCACATGAAGGTAACTAGGGCCCCATCCTGGAGCAAGGTCTGAGCTTGCAGGCAAGAACCTCATGGCCTCAGTTTCAGCCAAAAAAAAAGAAGTAACAAAGGGCCACCATTTTGTGGGCTCATCTGTTGTTAGGGGTCTGATGTATTGCTAGTCTAGTGGCAGGCAAAGTCTCAAGACTTGGAAGACAGACATCGGCTACAAAAGGGGGCTCTTGACTGGTGAATTGATGCCATCTGAATATAGTCACACGCTCACGTGTAAGCACAACAACAGGCTAGACCCACGTCACTGTGTCAGTTTGGATGAGGTTTTATGGTCTTTTAAGCGTCCCCTGAATGCCAGTGGACAGCCACTTATTCTTGACAGCTGATAACGTCAGCTGTATGCCTGATCAGCTTTTGTCCTGTCTTGGTTCATTTCCCTGCTCTTTTGTCCGTCTTCCTCCTCTGCACACCACTCATGCCATCAGATATCACAGACTGGCTATATTCTGTTCAACTATTATCTATTCATACCCACAGTTTTTCAACCATTTTTTTCATTTTATCACAGTGGACCTTGATGTGGGCGGAAGATTGAAAGATTTTTGTTGTGTTATGTTGGTTATTTGCAAGGCCGCAGTGAGTGATTTTGTACCAGTCTGTTGTGAAGAGCCAGGAAGTGAACCGACAACCTTGGAAATTTGTCTGAAAAGATATCGAGATCAGATGTTGCTGTTCAAACCTAATACTTCTATCATGTCCTTCTCTATCTGAATCTTGCAGATCAAGATCACACACAAGAACCAGGTCCCCATTTTACTGGGCCCGCCTCAGAAGACACCATTCTTTTTCTTCAAAAAACGCAACCGGAGCCGCGACTAGGACACGTGCATGCACAAAGTCAATAACCACACACATAAACAGTACATATATATACACACACACACACACACATGCCACCCGCTGTATAGGCAGCTCCATCAGATGACTGGTACACTGTTCCCAGCTTGGAGTTTGAACGTGGGAGGTTCATTAACAGGATCACATTTGACAAGTGGAACTTTCCTGAAGTCAGAATGCCTACACACAATTTATTCCCAAAGGAACCTGCAGCGATGGCAACCGAAATGAAAGACTCTCCGTATACTGTACCGACCTATTCCTGTGTAACCATCACCCTCTAGTCTTGTCACCAAACCTCCAACACAGCCATGGGTTTGGTCTGAGCCACTTGCAGCAGCCAAGTCTCTCAGTCCAATCCGCACTCTCCCCAAAAACACTCTGCTATATGCCAGTACTGCACTGCCGGCTAAACACAACTTCGGCTACTGGGATTCCCTCACGGTCCTTAAATAAAGTAAAACGACTGATAGTTAGAGGATGAGGGGTTAAAAAAGCAGGTTGTATGGTTAGCCAGTAGAGAAAGAAGAAGCTACAACACACTACAGAAAGACAGACCGAGAAGGAGGTTAAAGTGTGCCAGTGATTGTGGTTGTTTACAAGGCTAGTGAGTAAATAGAGTAAGATCGTCCTCTTCGTTAAAACACCTGTATGAATAATGAAACGGCAGTTGCTTGTAAGAGCACTCGCTCCGGGGACTCCCCACAGACTGACAGCACGGTACAGGCGAGGACAGGAGAGGAGTGGAAAAGCCACATCCATTATTGACTTATTTTGTTTGTGGGTTGATGGCAGTGGGGCGTAACAGTGGCCTGGAGTGGGTGGAAACGTGGAGAGATTTTAGCCCCTTAGCATCACTGGCCTACATATTTAGAGACTTCAGGAAATGTCCTGTCCAGTTGCGTGAATTCCATCCAAATCAAATCGGCTCCTGTGCGCCGTATGCCATAGGACACTTCTACTGGGTCAAGGATGGAAATAAATCCCTTCAAGGGTATCACAGCGGGGCCCCCATGGTTTTTATTTACCAGAGCAGTGACAGGGGAACTAAATTTATGCCTCTATTTCAGGGAAGGTCTATCTCTCCTCCAGTGAAACCCTACGCCTAATTACAGTGTCAAACATCAAATCACAATGTCAGGTGTGCTGTCAGAGTGCAAACCCCAGAGCTTGCCCCTACTGCAATGTGCTGGGTGGCTTTAATGCATTCCTGATTTGTTTAACTACACCAAATAAAGATGCGATGGCAGTGAAGGAAACAGACAAAACAGGAGTGTTAAAGATGGATATATATCATTCAGAAACTGTTCACCGGGGATCTTAGTTCAGTGTTTATAAAGAATGTATACATATTACTGTCCCTACAATATAGCAAATTATATTATACAGTATGTGCAGAAAGAGTATATGTATATTTCTGGAAAGTAGGTGTAGCTCACATATACTGTACACAAGAATGTGTTTTTAATATATCATTGTTATTAATGTGGAATTCTTAGCTTAGAGGGGTTCAGATCAGTATTCTTCACCGTTCAGAGCTTCTACAGTTACTCTCTGAAGGCAGTTTTCCACTTTGTCTAATTTTATATTTGAATTTAGTGTATCACCTTCTCTCTTTGACGAGGCTTCTTCCGTGCTTGCAGAAGAAACAGGAACAACAAGTACATGACAATTACAGAATGTGTGACAAAATGATCTCATGGTTCACATAGTAGCTTTACAGAGCTTTACACATCTGCAAATGGAGCTGGGTCAAGTATAGATAGCTCAATAATAAAGCTTTTTACAGAGATAGCGTATTGGTGTAGCTATATGTTGACAGACAAACAAGAAATTAGTACAGAAAATTCAAAGACACTGTGTGTTTCAGGTGCAAACAGAGTGGCTTTATGAGGCTGTACTAGTACAGCTGTGCTTTGAGCGAAA
Organism: Lepomis gibbosus; assembly: GCA_029875015.1. Taxonomy (NCBI): domain Eukaryota; kingdom Metazoa; phylum Chordata; class Actinopteri; order Centrarchiformes; family Centrarchidae; genus Lepomis; species Lepomis gibbosus. The sequence continues at coordinate 11,851 of JAPMOB010244726.1, read as the reverse complement.
TGCTAATGACAGCATGCTCACATTGTAATGTTAACATGTTGATGCTAAGCAGGTAATGTTTACCATGTTTTCCATCTTAGTGTATGCGTGTTAGCATGTTAATGTTTGCTAATTAGCTCTAAACACAAAGTTCAGCTGAAGCGGCTGGGAATGTCATTAGTTTTGCAGGTATTTGGTCATAAAGTATTGGAAAAAATCTAATTTTTACAATCATATCAAAACATTTTTCATCCTGAGGGGGCTAAATAATATAGTTCGTATTATCGAGTTTAGCTGTGTAGAAGGTCCCATTCAGAACATATCATGGGCATAATTCATACAAAAATACAGAATTAGTGGATCATTGTGTTAATGTTTATGAAAACAAAACTCAAAATATCAACTAATATATCATCATTGGATTTTTGATTTTTGTAACTGTTAAATATCGATATGGGCTTCAGAAAATACATGAACCATGAGTTGAGATTATTTTATCACACACACTTACCCTTCCAGAGTGAACCATCATGCTTAGGAAATCAAACTAACTAATACTATACAGTGGTGTCATCAAAATGAAAAACTTCAAAATGATCTATAATCTATATGTTTGTGGAAAACTGTCTTGCACCCTGCTGAAATGTGCAGGGCAGAGGGAGACTGGTGAGATGTTCTGACGATACAAACTGAGCTCCACTTTAGGGTCAGGCTTTGATGCCTTTACACCCTGTTTCCCTTTAAAATACACTGAGTCATTACTCTTCGCACCCAGTCCCCATGAAACCAGACAAGATGTCCAGTCCACACTGTGGATATGTGATTTTAGGTTCTTCTTAACAGCATTAACATCAACTGGGATGGAGTTCAGGTTACTTATGCGTCACTTTCATCCATCTAAATGATTTATCTTAAAATATACACCAACTGAAAGATATTTAACAAAACCTTAATACTTCACAACACTGTGGGAATGTCACAAAATAAGAAATACAGCACATTATTATCATTTCTTCTACATTTGTAGTTGACCACAATGGAGACTGGGTGCCAAGAGAACTCAGTGGAAGAGTGCATGTTTACAGTAACTTTACATTTATTGAAAAGATGGTTTTAGACAGCTATATTAAGTGTATATATTTGTTTATAATATTTTATCTGAAGTTAACTTACATCACCGCATGCCTGCTGAAACAAAAGGAGAATGAACAAAAAAGGAGAGTGTGGATCAGACTATTCAAACTTATTTCTTTGCTTTAAAAAAATCCATTTATCTGATATATTTATTTGTTGTGCTTTTCTTTTCTTTTCTTTTTTTTGTTAGCAGCATGTTTATAATCATGTGCAAGAAAAGACCGGGAAGAAGCTGTCTTGTTATGTAAAAAAAGAAAAAAAAGAAAGTAGAATTCCCAGTTTCTACGACTACAACATCCATTTGTGATTTATTGTCGGATCTAAAGGCAGCAATGTGAAAGCCCACACAGAGACTGTCTGAGTCAATTTGCTATGTGTGTCACAACTCATGTCTATTCCTGCTCTTTGAAGTAATCAATTGCCTTAACAAATAAATGGACCCGCTCTGTGCTCACAGCTTTGCACAGAGCTCACACAGAAGAGAGAGAAAAATAGAAATGATCAAATCAAAAAAAATGCTGATTATTTGTAGCAACATTTTCAATAACATATGTCTTAAAAATGACCAAAAAGGAACTGCTTTATCCCCGACTGTCAACAGCTGGCCTACAGCATTTAGACAAAAAGATGATTTTATCAGTATTTCGCAGCCCGGCTTTGCAGTTTTTATGTGTCATGCTAACCTTCAGTTAGTAGCAGAGGTTGGTTACCATCATGGTGATGGGCTGATGTAATTTACTGCTACTGATCTGACCTTTTTTAGCAAACAAGGGAGGGGATGTCGGTATCTATCTTCGTGTGCAGGTTAAGTTTTCCAAAAGCAAGTTGTCCTTAGAGGCAGCAAATCCCATTTAAAAAAAAATAAAATAAAACCAACAATGTGTGCCTGAGCCTCTAAATACCCTGTCCGCGGCACTCAGTCCTTAAATATTTAAAACAGGTCACATATATTTCATTTTTTTCTTTAAAGGCTCAGTAAATTACTAAAAAGCTGGACACTGTAGTTTTTAGCAAACATTACTTTAACAGGAGGAAATGGCAAAGCTTTTACAGACTATTTTCAGCTATATATTAATACACATTTGGTGCTCTATTGATTATATCTGGAAGCAGGACGGTATGTATGTGGGACTGAATTTTTAAAAAACTACAGTGTCCATGTTCATTGTAATGAAGGAACCCAGTGCAAGGGTGTGGCTCTCTGAAGTGTTTTTAATTATTTTTGTACAAAAGGTAGGCCTGTTGCACAGAGAATTAGTCTGTATTAGGATTTAGCTACACAGGTAATATTTGTTTAGTGACAGAAATTAATTGTTGGTTTTGTTTTTTTTCATGGGATTTGTTCACAATTAGAAAAATGCAGAATATCACCAGCCTTATACTTTATTTTACGTATTTCTAAGGCACAAGTAGGTTTAGTAAAATTAAAGTAAGAATCCACCCTTGGACACTTAAATATATCAAGCTGTTATGTTCATACCAGGAGCTATTTAGTTCCGAAGTGTAAGCTTTTATCACCTCAGCCAGCCTGGTGGATTTTTCCCAGCAAGGAATAGTTCGAGATTCTAGGAAATATGTTAATTCAGTTTCTTGCAGGGATTGATACCACTATTATGTCAATGTGTTAAATACAGAGCTGGAGCCAGGCAATGATTAGCTTAGCGTAGCATAAAGACACAGGGGTTAAACTGCTGGCCTGTCTCTGTTAAGGTTGCCAACAACTCTAAAGCTCATTCATTAACCTGTTGTATGTTGTTTTTTAATCTGTACACAAATAGGATGACTTTGTGGAGAGTTATATGGCGTACCTACTTCTTGACAAACAACAGTCCGCCCACTCTAAACGTATGTGCACTGTTTTTTCTGGTTGCCTGCCAACCTCAATGTGACAGTAAGACTCCGGGAAGTTACGTTGTCACATTCAAGTCCGATTGTTCAAAATGTAACTACTAGCAGCCCAATGTGAAATTTGAAATTTGAAGAACTTTGAACTGTGGGTAAAATTTGAGATTTGGGAAACGTGTAATCCTGACAAAGCCACCATCACTGGCAATTGCGTCAAAATAAAATCCAATATTAACACTAATACAGCCAATTCTGCTACTTTAAAAAGAGTGTGTTTGTGTCTGTTTAGCAGTTTTGGTAACCATCTTAGAATAATGTAAGAATATGAATATGTATGATTGAACACCACCAAACTAGGATAACAGGAGGAACTGGAATAACTGTTGTTCCCTTCTATACAGTTGATATTGTTTGTCAGCGTCGGTTTTCTCCAGGTGCTCCAACTTCCTCCCACAGTTAATAGGTTTACTTTAAATTTTAAATTGCCCTTAGGTGCACTGTGAGCGTGAATGCCTGTTTGTCTCTATGTGTCAGCCCTGTGATGAACTGGCGACCTATCCGGGGTGTAGCCCTCCAGCGATCCCGCGAAGGATAAGTTATTTTAGATAATGAATGGATAGAGATACAGGCCCCATCCACACTACTCTGTGTTTGTTTAAAAACAGAGTTTTAAAACAAATACGATCATCAGAGTTTAGCTGTGTATCAGAGTCGATCTCTATATTATAACAGCTGAAAACGAACATCTAGTGGCCATTCACGTTCACTGAAGAAGAATCGCACCAGATTTTATTTTGTATGGACCAATAACGAGCTGGGACTGTTACTAAATCTAACACAGGAGCTAAAAGTGGCTGTGGCGGCAGAAAACAGACTGGGAGTTATTGCAATGTAAATACGGCAACATACACAGTACAATTGTAGGCCATAGGTGTTATTTGCATGGTACAAAATATTAATATAAAATAAAAAAACAGGTAAAAAAACTGTCAGTAGATTCCTGTTTTGCATGACTTAGACCCAATCAGAGAGTCAAACGTGAGCGTCTGCGTCATTGTTTCTAAAGTTTTCCTTTTTTACCCATCTGCACTAAAACACTACCCACTACTACAGTTTTAAAACAAAAAGGTGTGTTCGTTTTCTCCGTTTTAGACTGGACGGGGGGTGCAAACGTAGCAAAAGGTCTCCGTTTTAAAACAAAAACGCAGTAGTGTGGATGGGGCCACAGTGTGTTAATTGGTGAGCTTTACAGGTGTATACCAGGCTAAGCTAATCACCTCTTTGCTCTAGTCCCATACCTAACATACAGACTGGGAAAGTGGTGTCAATCTTTTCCACAGCTGCTGGGTTCATCATGTCATATCAAGTTGTCGTAATTACCATCCTGTAATTAGTGCTCAAGTCAACATCCATGTAGTATTGTGACTGGGAAAGCTCTTCTATATTTAAATTGGGATTTAATAATTCAGAAGAGCCGGAAAACTAAACAAACGAGGATGTCAGACAAAGTCGTTGTTTCAACGTAATTAAACCCACATGTAATAGATCTAATGTCAATTCACAGTATTTTTATCCCTCACACGGCCAACTCTGCAGTCATACAACCATCTTGAGTTATCCAATGATGTGAATGTGATGTGAACCATCTGCTCGCCCCCATGTAGAACTATCTCAGGCCCCTCCCCCCACTTTTGCTTGGTCCCTTCCCTCCGAGGCAGTGGTGGCCCTACAGTCCTGACCAGTGTGATCCAGTTCTCATCCTGGGACAGATTAGCGGTATTGAGTGACATCAGAGGCTCAGATACAGCAGAGCCCTGGCAGCACGTTGTGGCTCTATACTTGCACATTAAATCATTGAATCACAGAAATAGAGTTTACAAAGCGGCAAACAAATCAGATACAACATATCACAACAGCAAAGTCATCACACAGCTTCAGGGGCGTATTACAAGGTAGGATACTTACATACTACTGTATGTAACCAAGAGGACAGTTAATCAAGTTATCTGATTTGTAAACTCCACATCTGTGATATGAGCCTTCTGTTCCCCCTCAGGGTCAGCATAGTAGGGGACTCTGAGCCCGCAGAGGGTGAAGGGCAGACCGTCCCCTATGTTGTCCAGGACCTGATTGGATGAAAGAGGTTGACAAATCAATATCTCCAACCTCTGTAGTCTGCCCCATGTCTATCTCTACTGTACGTCACCCTCGCTGTTTGTTAGCTGTCGGCATTTTGATGGAGAAAACATTTTACCAAATAAACAGGAGGTTGAAAATGAATTTTGTCCCTTCTTGTCTGAATTCACATAAACGAATAGCAACAGATTCTAGCAGTCCTGGCGCTCTTGTGTTTCTAATCAGACCTTTGAACTCTGTACAGTACTTCTGTTATTTATGTACTGTATGTGATATGATCATAAGGTGTTACATACTGTCTATTGGAGCAGCCTGATAAAGACAGAAATCTGATTGTTTTAATCTTCATAGATCATTTGAGGACAAAATGCATCCAACAGCAGCTGTGAGTCACTGATGACATTAAACAGTCACATTCAATCTGAGAGGAAATCTGTGATGAGTGAACAAACGATGAGACAATGGTTTAAAGAGTACTGCATTTCCCTACTGGACTCTAGAGTTCAGAAGGTGCCCAAAATAACAAAAAGAACTGACAATATTAGTTAACAGTCTGCACTGTTTCATGCAAGTACATGATCTGAATACTTCCTATTTGAGGAAATAGTAAATAAATTATCTATGATTATAAAGCGCCATTAAAAATGTCACTTAAGTATTAAGTATTATTAGGAAAATGTCCTTCAAGCAGCAAAGATTGTTTTATTATTATATCTTATATTATTGGATTATAATTATGGATGTATTCATTTATAAGTACCATTTTGCTGTAGTAATAGTAGTTAACGACTACTTGGACCTTTAATTTATAATAGTGCACTACATTTTATAAACTGATTATTTTCTTATGTAAAATCACAATCTATAAAGTAAAAAGCAACAAAAGCTGTAAAAAGTATAATGCGTCTCTCTTAATTGAATGTCAGCATAAAGTAGCATGAAATGGAAATGCTCGAGAAAAGTGCTATTACCTCTTAAATTCCACCACAGACAAAAGTATTATTCATTACTGTACTATTGTAGGTGTTCTTATGGCTTTTTCCTCTCCTAGCACATGCATATTTATATTCAACAATTTAAGACATTAGCTTAATCACAGGCTGCTCAGGTCACGGTGAACTGTGAAATGTAATAAAAGGTCAGTTCAATTTTTCTTCAAGAATAATTGGAGAGTATGAAAGAAAATGTGCACGCAGCACAGTAAATGTAATAAAATTGAAGACTAAAGAATCTCTGCAAAATGTGGTTTAATTTTTACCCATGCTATCAGCACAGCTACATTGATGGTTATGCTGGTCTCCGACGGTAGAATGGATTGCAATAAAATTCCATACAGTCACGCATTGTTCCCAGACAACTTTGGTAATGTTCTGACTTTATATATGTACAGTATATTGCCACCAGCAGGTTGAATAATGTCTTGACAACTTTCAGATCCACTGCAAAAATCCATTCCTTGCACAATATTTTTCCTACAGCGTCATGACCCAAATATTAGCATGCTAACACATAAAACTAAATTATGATGGCAAACATCATAACAGCTAAATATCAATATATTGGCCTTGACATTGTTAGCATTTTAGCATGCTGACAGTCGGCTCAAAGTACTGCTGTACTTGTAAGTACAGCCCCTCAGAGGAACAGAGGGAAGGTAAGAGAAAATACATACATGTGTTCAGAATTGAAACATCAGCAATTTCCAAAGCTGACCATTGTGAGAGAGAGGTCCAACACAACCAAGAAAACCTTGTGGAGAAAAAGAGACAGACTGAAGTGAAGGGGAATTGTTGCTGCACTATGAGGCAGGAAGGTTTTTAGTTCCTCATCATTTTCCTAAGTGTTTTTTAAATACTCTTTTTGCCCTTTTGGCCCTGGTCTGTGGCACAGTAGCTTCCTTTAGAGCCGGAAAAAGAGCCAGAGACAGACAGAGAATTAGGAAGAAAAAAGAGAAAATGTCAAAGACGGAGGCATTGAATTAAGAATGGGAGCGAGACAAGAGAGAGATAATAAAAGAAAGCATGGTTATACAACTCGGAGCCTCAGAAGAGTGTGCCTTTGGCAAGGCTTCTTGAGTACGGCTGCTAAGATAACAAGGCAGGAATTATCTCCCAAAGTGCTATTAATAGCAGGCAAGTCACATCTTGTCCCTCAGTGAGAGAGCATCCTGCGCCCAGAGGCACTACTTTCCCATTTTAACTCCTTTTGAAATGTGCATTTTGACAGACGTTTGCAAGCTAGGACAGCATCAATGAAAATACTGCGCACCTTTGGTCTCCTTTACCTGAGAGTTGGGTACGACTAGGGAGAACTGATGGTGGGTTCGCTGGAGCTGCATGATGAGGGCAGAAGTGATTATTGATTATGGTATTGATGAAATTTCCCTGTCAGCCCAGGGCCCTTAGATTCATCCTACCCCCACCCCTACCCCTTTATGGTGTCCCTGGTAATAAGGCTAAAGTTCAGGTTCATTGATTATGTTTTCACACCAAATCAGACATTGCGACAAAAAATGCTCCCATTCATTTGAATGTGGATAATATCCATTACTATGTTTTCAGTGGTGTGCAAAGACCTTACATAATTGACCACATCCATCATCCTATGGGGGCTTTTGCATTTCACCAGTATCTCCAGGCAGAGCACATTTAGGTGAATCACGTTTCCTGAGGGCTCTTTCAGAGGTGTGTCAAGCCCGCTATAGACTCTTTTAATGTCATTCAGAATTTTTCAAAGTAAAAGCCCTGTTCTACTCCAAATACTGCTTTATAGTAAACAAGCTTCTCACACTTTTATTTTGTAGGCAAAACCACTAAAGAGGAAGTGATTATGTGAGTAACTGTTCCTGTCATGACTGAGATCTATTTCAGCACCGCTATCAAAGTATTTATTTATTTATATTTTTTGCCGCTATCAAAACACCATAATCTGGCAGTGGACCAGATAATATTGATGGTGGGCAGTTTTGGCAATGGTCCATAATCACAGAGACCTATCAGTGGCCAAGTCACAATAATGTATGGTTTTACTGAATAATTAAGTAAATATAATTTCTTAATAAATATACCTAAAGAAGCCTCATTTCTTGACTGGCCACTCTCTGCTGCCTCAGAGAGGACATCTTTTGTGCTTTGTTAGCCACCATAGCTGTCTCACGCTCTTTGAAGGGGTAGAGGGCAGTGGTAGACTGGAAAGTTGGTTGCAATTCGCAACCCTCACCACTAGATGCCACTAAATCTTACACGCTGAACCTTAAATAAGCACAGTCGCTTCACGTTTGAGATTTCTGGTCACAATCAGCACACGTCACACAAATAAACCATGTAGACAATGTAGTGACACTTCCACAATGCACAATCACACAATTCCTGATTTGGTGTAAATAAAGCCTAAAATATATAATAGTTTGAATTCTAAAAGAAAAAAAGATCTCCATGTTATCTAGATGTATAGTTTGTGTATTTAAAATGACCAAAACAGCAATAGGAAACAGGAGCTCCATCCAGCTTTCTATTTTTCTGAGCATTTTGATGACTTCTTATTTATGTTGGCTTAAAAGTTGAAGTTCAAAGCAAATTTTTGAAATGGGCAGTTTAGAAAAAATCTCAGCATGTGGCCTGTTTAGTATGTTCTGGAGCTGACAATTAACTTTTTTAAAGGGGAACTAAATAAACTAAATCTGATAAATACCAGTGATGTCATGTGAGTCAGTGTTGTGGGTCTGAGGAAGTGAGATTACCAGATCTCTGTAGCCCTCTCCTCATCTCTACTGCAGGCTAGAGGCTCCAGGCCACTTGAGCAGCTATAAGAAAACCCACCTGAATCTCCGATTGCACCGTCTGTGGTCAAGGTGCATTATGGATAATGTAGGCACCAGATCTGACATGGAAGAAAAAAGACCCTGTCTCTGGTTGTGCTGCATTGGTTCTGTATTTTTAAGCTGTCATTCATGAGTCTGAAGGTGAAGGGATGTACTTTTCAGCCAACAAGGACGGAATTCCTTAAAGTGCTCTGAAAATGCTAATTTGGGCGTCTGCAATTAAATGTCCTTAACAATTAGGCAAACTCTATTAGATATTTTAATGTGCTTCTCAACTACAAAATGGACCTTGTAGTGAGATTGTCTTCTCCACTGCTGTTTCCCAGGTCAAAAATAAACTTCAAATCTCTTACTGTGTTAGATTGTCTGTCCAGGGAGGTGGGCCCACATCTACATGAAGGATCATGGTTCAGAGGTTACAAGCGAGGGATTTTTGTGGCATCCTCACCTGGTTTAGTAAGGGATTCTTAGTATTAGGATTAGCCTACATTGTACCCAGGTAGCACTGCTGACCTGGCCGTTATGTCAGTGTCACACTAACCGACAGTAGTAGTCTTCGAGGGAGCAGGAAATATGCGGTTTAAATCTCTCCCTGCCTTCACAACGCCCACTCTCCCACTCGCAGTCATACAGAAAGAGAGGTATGTACACAAGCAGCATGTCACCCTTTGCATATGGCACATTTATTTAAGGAAAGAGTAAGAACGGCAACACAATGTGCTCATTCTCCACACGCCTCCAAGTGACCACCCACCACATCCGCAACAGCGAAGAGGTGCACCATACAGTGGACCTGTAGGCTTTTACTTATGAAATTGTCTTACCGAGATATGTCCTCTGCTATTTAATGCTTCACACAATGACAATTAAATTTGACAGTGGATATTTTAAAGCCCTCTCACCTCCACATTTTTCAGCTCTACATCTCCAAGTGGAGCCCATACCCTGAAAGACAAGCTGTTTGCCTTTGGCCTTCGACCTCTGGGACGACCAACAAAGATAGCACTGTATCCTATGTGTTTGTCTGTTCTTACTATTATTGCTTCCGCAGCAGGCTCATAATCTCTGCATCATGGCTGCAGGGATTTGCCAGGGATTACATTTTTCATACCAGCTGTTGGAATTGTTTCGAAGTCTGTGACGTTTGCAGTTTGTAGAGTTTATATGGGGGATCCCTAATTTGGTGACTGAGGTGATAATGACAAAGGTTATTTATTTACGACCTCTAACCTTTGGGTTTCAACAGCCGTTCCTTCACACACATAGTTGTGAGCAAACACACACAAGTCATAATAGCTTATTTTCTCTCAATGCTTTATGACGGTGAAAAGTTAGGTAGGTGTAACTTCCACCACTGTTATGAGTTACAAGCCAAAGCTGTTCTAACATTTAGAATTTGACTTAAGACGGATTGCCAGAGAATGACACAAAAAAAGAAAGCATTGGGATCAATCTTCTGCAAACGGTCCATGAGATACATTGTAATGGACTAAACAGTTGGTTAAAGGTAGATGTTAAGGAATTGCACTAATTTTTCATTATTTTTTTATGGGAAGTTAAAATAACACACGATGGCTGTTTATATTTTACAAGCTGATTCAAGTATTTTTAGACTCAACATGTATATACTTGATTATTTCTAGGCCAAAAAAGTGGATTTGGATTCACCTTAATGTTACAGGGTGTATGAACAACTAAATTAATGAAAAATCCAAATAATAAATACAGGAATAAAGATTTTATTTTTGATGCCTGGTCAAGCTTTTCTAGTAGGTTGAGTGTTGCATTGAGGGAGACTTGGATTCATGGACAGACTGACTAACTTCATGGTTCAGATTGTCTGCCAATATAAAGGCTGATGCTAATGCAATTATGCAGGTTTTTGTATTAAAGCAATGCAAGTATTGCATGCAACAGTATTTTTAGATGATTTGAGGCATTTCATTCATGTTTATCATTTACTTGAAATAAATTTTGTTTTTATTATCCACACTAATCCTCCTGGTACAGGAATCTGTTGCTCCTACAGTGTTAAAATTACCTTTAAACATAACTTGATAACTTGAACATAGCTTGATAATATGTTCAGTGAAGTAGCGACAGCATGTTACAGCTTAGAGCCACAGTTCATCAATCACAGTTGCTCTTAGAGTGTAATAATCTATCAGTCCAGGGAAAGTCAGCGTGACACTGGTGTTGCTACAGCAGCCTCGGGTTTCGATCTTTAGAATATTTCCTCCTCAGCTGGCCCTTTAACAAACACATCTTGGCATTGATGGTTGAAAAAAATGTGAATGAAATCCAGCCATTCATAAAAATAGGCCACAGCTACGCTGTGATTGGCCAACCTAAACGTTATGCATAATTCATTAGCTCCGAAGACGCCATTGGCTTCTTGCTTGACGGATAGGGTTGATCGACCAATCAGCTTGCGTCTCTGCGTGCCGCTTGAGCCCAGGGGAAAACGGACCGGACCATTAACGAAAAGCTCAGTCAAGTTTTGTGAGTCGAAGGAGGCACATCAGTTTGTTCGTGCGCAGACGACCATACGAATATCGACACATTGTTTTTTTTTTATTTGTGGATATTTCTACCGCATTATTTCGGATATAGAGGACCTATATATATAAAACAAGGTAAGCTGCAATATTTATTCCGGCGAGAACTTGCTTTTTGAAGCCCTCTTATGGCTAGATTTTTGTTCTAACGCTCTTTTAGATCTACAAACGAGCGCAACGCCATCTTATTTAAAAATATTTACTTTGGCAACCATTTTATATCTGCTCCTATTTGCGTAAAACGGACGCTGTATGTCCGTGGAAGCCCAGCGTGTGTTATATTTGATCCGTGGCTTATCTGCGTGGATATTGTCTTTGGCTTATCAACGCGGTCAGGCGACTGTTTGTGATTTTATGAATGGAAGGGCGATTTTTTTTT
>JAPMOB010244725.1:0-30214 GCA_029875015.1 Lepomis gibbosus | reverse complement strand
GTGATCCACTGACTGGAATCAAGTGTTTGTGATGTTCTGACCATAAAGAAGAGTTTAAACCACAATTAACCATCAGGTTTCAACTTTCACTGAGGACCAAAAATCACAATTTGATACTTATCGTGATAATTATCGATATCGAAATATATGAAAATTTCATATATCATGATTTCAAAAATCATGATAAAATTTTTGGCCATATCGTCCAGCCCTAGTTCTATTAAGGAAGTACTATTTCCAACAATTAGGAGTGTGACGACGTTAAAACGTGACAAGATCACGCCAGGTTAAAAGCTGTCTCATGAGACTTATCCCTGTATAAGTGATAAGCTGGACTCACGGTGCGAATCAACTCTGCCCAGATGATGCGAAATCGGTGTATGCCCCGATAGTCATGAAGTGAACCCGCCGTCGTGAGTCCAGACAGTTGTGATCAGGTGGTAACGTAACCGGTATAGTTATAAACATTTAAAAACTGAGGCTCAGCCTTGCTCTGTTTTGGACTATGACTATGCACTTTATCAAAAGTGCTGAAGTTAACATTTTTGTGGATATGTAGTGAGATTTAAACGTGATCACAACTGTTTTTAGTTAGTTTTGTTTTCCACCTCCGTCAGTCATCCTAACATGCAGTCCAAAACAGGTTTCTGTGTGTGTCAGATGATCTGAAGGGGATGTTACCAGTGTAGCAATAACGTAATGTAACGTCTCGTAATACTACTTTGTTCTCCACATGTCAGAGAACACAGATATGTGGAGGGAAAAAATTATGTGCAGAAGGTTATGAACATGAGCAGAAAACCTGCTGCTTAAACAGAGGAGTTATTAAAGTCCAGGAGTTTATAAGTGAATTAAAGGTGAAAAAAGAGGTTACTTCCCCAATCAAATGTTAAAAAGTGGGGGCAAAGACTAAATCATGCATGCATGTGTATTGACTCAGCAGGGATGATATTATATTAACATTACATATTAAATCAGGAAATTAAATGTTTAATGCTCAATATTTTCATATAACTCAGCACTGAGGATTTCTTAAACATAGTGTTAAAATCTGTCTTGTCTCGATCTTGTGAACCCAATTACATGTTTCAAGTGTCTCGTCAAACCCCTAAAAACATTATTTGCATTATGCAATGTTATGTAATGTTATCTTAGTGACGTTTTACAACTACACATAATCTTTATGTTTCTAAAAAAAGAGAAAAAGAATATCGGGCGATATATTGGAATATCAGATTTTAAAATCCTCAAGACATCAAAATTGGTATTGGTGTGTGGTCTCTGCAAGAAAAAGAAAATCTTATGAAATACTGTACTTCCTAAAATAAATATCCAACAGATAAAAAAGAGCATTTGTTGGTACATGTACATACTGCTGCTGAGAGCGATGAGTGGGAATGGGCTGAGAGAAGTCTTACAGTGTATTTCTGAGAATCCCCTAAGCTCTTTTAGTGACATCATATTAAACAAAATACATACACGAGGCAAAAAATAAGATAATGAAGACCAGGATGACTTATAACTACATTTTATTTTAGTTTTTAGTTTTAAATCACACGGCTACCACCGAAAACACCAAATAAATATTATTTGGCTTTGCAGAGTCAAACACCTCCATTTAAATACATACCTGGATCATTGATGACAGAACCTTTGCCATTTTTCACATCCACAACCCAAGTCGCCTCTTTCCCCTCTGGTCCATCCTTCACTTTAAAGGCAATCACTCCACCAATCTTCTTGACAAGCTGCTCTCCTTCCTGCAGGGAGTCAAGAAGACGTACTTGAAATTATCCTTGGAATATAGTGGTCGTACGCAGGTAGTAATTGTTCGCACATTTAAAAAAAAAAAAATAATACTACAGCCATCTATTATGTGAACAGAAATGTGAACGCTTGCAACCACTAATCAAACTGAAGTTTCTGGTTTCTTTTTCAGAGCAGGAGATTCTAAAATCCACATGTGAGCAGCACATTAATTGTTTATCAATATGTTGGCAGGTGTAGGGAGTATAGGAGCCCACATGCAGAGTAAAATTCAGATCAATAAGAATATTTAATACCACTTCATATCAGCAGCGCTATGGTCCCCTCCCACACATATCATTACTATAACACCCAAGGTGTCAGCCAAAGTCACATACAGGTTATAACTGATAGATCAATGAAAAAAATCAATGAAAAATCTGAACCTCAAATGGTTTTGAGGTGCTCTGTGTCAATAAAAAGAAATGCATGCTTTTGGATTCAACTGTGCCTCAAACTACAGTCATACTAACTCATGTTCTAACACAGTGGAGGGGCCTGGGTGTTGTTTGTGATGAAGCGTGCCTACCTTTTAAAAATGTTTTGTTCATTTATGAAAAGGAGGCCCCTGGTAACAGCCTCACTAATGCACATAAATGACTAGACAACCTATATCTTTTCTGATACGTCAAAGCAAAATTGTTAGCCTTGAACAAAAGGTACAAATACTGCTGACCACATTTTCCGGTAACAGTAGATGGCATGTCATATGGATATTAGCAATTACCTTTAGAAAATAACAGAAAATGTGAGTCCATGGTAGCTATGAAGGTCAGTATCAGTATACTTTTTAAATGGTAAGATGAAAATTGTGTATGCCATGTCAGGATTTCTTCTGTATGCTAGAGGTCATTTTCCAGGACGGACCTTTTTTCAGTGTTGATCTAGCTGGTATGTCAGACAGGGATCACATCATACACTAAAATGTTGCTCTCTGCAGAAGTCTGATTTTTAACATGTGCAGTCAATGGCTATAACTTATCTATGAAATCATTTATCACATGCTTGGAAATTATATGAAATTGATCTTGCTTTGTTCTTCTGCTATGTTTTAATATTGTTATTATTTTTCATATTTTTACATGGTATATTTTTGTGTGTTTCTTTTAGATAGCCCTTTTTGTTCTATGCTTGGCAACTGCTTTTCTTATGAATTACATTTTAACCACTGCTGCTTGACCACCAATAACTGAATAGCCTCAACACAATTTTGCCTACTAACAAATCCCAGCGTGCTGTTGACCCTTAGCTAGCCCAAATGTACGTCCATCGGACCACTGTCACACTTTACTTGAAATTCACAAGTAATTTGGTGTATTGATATGCAAGTGTAATACGGTAAAAAAACTGGGACAACTTTATAGGCGTGCAAACTTCAAAAGTTATTTTATGTTCTAAAAAAACATATATATAGGAAATTAAAACAAGCCTTGGTATAAATCAGTTCATCACAGCTTTGTTACCCTCTTTACTAACAAAGCTAATCATAACCAACATTAATCAACCGTTTAAAACAAGTTGAGAAGAAAACGTTAATCTATAAACCTAATAAATTATGCCACAATTACCAGCGAGCAGTGACTTATTTACCTTTATTGGATAATGCAAGTTATATTATTGAGAATTAATGTCATCCAGCCTGTGCTGCCATGTGCCGTGACTCAGGGGTGTGTTCACAACACTGCCGCAACATAAACGAGCAACCGCAACTTAATGTTCAAATAATTTTGCATGTGTTTTCCATTACTGAAAAACTGTTTTCCCAGGTTTTCCAGGATATGAGGGAACTATGTCTAAGGCCCTGAATCTGCAGTGCTGAGATTGTCGGCTTTTATGGACCACCTCATGTACATTTTAGTAGGTACGGATGTTGCGTTTGTGAATAAAATCATTTACCACAAGTTGCCCACTGCCTATAAAAAGAAAGCAAATAGGTTCATGGTTACATTTGTTAACATGGAACAATCAGCAGACTGAAAGAAAGAAAGGAGAACAAAGAAAATCTACAATGTAAGGTGTGAGAGGGACTATACCTCATGTAGACGATTTTCAATCTCTTTGAAGACAGGGTAAGCTTTAAAACCCTCTAGACCGCTGCCTGAGCTGGTGGGCATTGCACTTACATGGGACCTGAGGGAAGCAGGAAAAAATCCACTAAATCCAAAAGTTTGCAGTGTGAAAAAATTATTCTTTCACCTCAAGTGAATCCTTGATTCCCTTACATGTGAGGCTATATACTGTAAATCACTATATAATGTTGCACAATAGCAACAGCAGATAAAGCAGTGTACTGCTTCTACAGCAGCAAGAATTGCAATAGTTAAAAGAGACAATGTTCAAATGTGGATCAACACGACACATAACAATGCAGTTATTTTTAGAGAAGAGGACAAAAAATGTTTCTCAGAATTGTGCACATACTGGAAAAAAAGGCACTTTATTATTTTATATTTTTTAACCTCTGATTTACCTTCCTCTTCAGCACAAAAAGGACATACTGACAGACAGACTAATGGAATAATAGTTACATGATACAGAAACGCCTCTCCTATGACTTATTCCTCTGGCGTATTAGTCAGCATAGTCAGTATCTAACTGAACTAAAAACAACTTTATGGTAATTACTGCCCCACCTGGCCTCCTGAGGGAATCCCATCCTATAGAGAGCCACAACCACAGCTCCTCCTAAACCAATGTTGTGCTGCAAGGCCACTTTTGCCCCTGGGACCTGCCTCCTGCCGGCCTGCCCTCTGAGCTGCCAGCACAGCTCTGCACACTGGGCCAGACCTGAGAGAGCACAAAATGGGGGAGAAGGAAGAAAAAGGGTGAGAATGAGGTGACTCAGAGGGGGATGTGGTGTAGGACAGGTATGTGGACTTGGCAATGTAATTTATGGCTAATGAAGCTAAACCAATGTATCACAAAAAAGGTACACTGACTAATGTAAGAAAGACAAAAAACAATGAAGAATTTCACATGTCATTAACAGGAACTACTTTTTGAGCATTGGATTATTAGGTTTTAAAATATTGACTGATTTAGACTCCGAAACAGAGCATTGAGAAAAAAAAATCTGTGTGTTATACAGTACATGAGGGAACAATTTGTTTTAATTGTTACATTTACATACATTACATTTTAAGATGATTTAAATCTTAGGGCAGCATAAACACGCTGTAAACACAATGCTATAACATGTACATCAGGGTGTCTGAAGATTCTCAGTCATCCAGGTCATTGTTCTCCAACAAAGGTTAAAGTCAAGGGCAACTGGATTTGGTTGAAGATACTGGAAGACGTTTCGTCCCTCATCCCAGGAACTTCTTCAGTTCTGACTGACTGGTAGGGAAACTCAGCTATTTAACCTCAGTGGGGTCGTTTGCCAGGATAGTCGATACTGCTGATTTATTAGTGTTCTATCCATTGTGGTCCCCTTCATCAGCCCCTCCAGGATCCAAACATCCCCGCCTGTCACTCCTACAGTACCCTGACACCACGATTCACTCGTTGTCAGCTCCATCTCCACCACCTGCTGCTAAGTTTGCACCTCTCCCCACACAAGAATCAGACAAGGTAGTCAATAATTCTTATCTGGACTCAGTCAGCTTATCACTGATTGACCTTAAATTCAGATCAAAACTTGTGTGAGTGTCTATCAGGAGGCAAGACAGCTGATTTTATTGAGCTAATTCCAGCCCTCCTTGACATTCATCCCCCTGTCCACTCTGTAATAACACACACTGGTACTAACGATGTGATGTCCAGGCAATCAACAAAGCTGCACTATGAGTTAGAGTCCCTGGCCTCCACAATCGAGAGACTTGAGAGGCGGTGTATCCTGTCTGGTCCCACTCCCACTATGACCAGAAGCACTGAGCGTTTTAGCCGTCTTTTTAGCCTGCAACTGCGTTTGAAGAATTTTACTACTGCTATTGGTCTTCGTTTTCAGTCATTTTGACTCATTCTGGACCAGAAATGACCTTTTTAAACAAGATGGGCTGCTGACCTTAACAGGAATGGAACAGGAAGCTGATTATGAGGTCCTGCTTTTACTAGTTCTGATTTTAGTTCTAATTTTATTTCAGTTACAGACTCACTCATTCTTGTCAGGAACTCTGAAAGGCAGTGTGTAGGATAAAAATATTCAATCTTCACACAGAACTACCATACTCTTATCTCTTTTGCAGTAATCCACAGAAGAGTATTTTTAACTGCTCTCCAGCTCTGCTGGGCACTTTCTCCACTTTTGAGTGTATTAGTTTTGATTTAAAGAACAAACGGTCCATTTTATATGTTTTAAATTACAGGCCCCCTAAATTTATTTCTGGTTTAGTACAAGACTTTTCTGACCTTTTAGAACAAATCATGTCTCAGTATGACAAAGTTTATATCATTGGAGATTTTAATATTCATGTCTATTGTCCATCTTTCTCATTCTCATTTATCTCTGATTTTATCAAACTCATGGAGTCTTTTAACTTGGGCCAATATGTAAAACAGGTCACTCAGTTGCCTTGTTCTCACCATGGTTTCTGTGTGGATGATGTGTCTTTGGTAGATTTAGCAGTCTCTGACCACGATGCAGTGTTCTTGCAGGTACCACACCTTTCTACAGACCCCAAACCTCCAACACGAATTCGCTCTCGCCCCCTAAACTCGCTCTGTGCTTCACTTTTTTGCCAAGTTTTACTGAAATGCATGATGCTTTCAGTAGCTGTGGACATGACCATACCATAGATGAGCAGGTCAGTGCTTTTAATTACTCTTGCCACTACCATTTTAGACTCGAAAGATCCAATCAGATACAAAAAAACTCTTATGTCTCTTCTGTATCTTGGTTGAATGAGGAGCTGAGGCTTTTAAATAGGCAATGTAGAAAAGTAGAAATGAAACCTTCTTAGGTAGATCTTAGGTACTCCTATCAGATTGCTGTCAAAGAGGCAAGGAACACATACTGTATTTCTCAAATCTGATTGCTAGTCAAGGTCATAACTTCAGAATCCTTTTTAATATGTTCAGTAACTAGACCTGCACCCACACACCCAGGTTAATCTTCTCCTGAAAAATGTGAAGAATTTCTTAAATCACTTTTCTAACAAAATTATGGAGATTCGGCAGCATTTTAACAATAACCTCAGGGAGGTTGGAGCTGACACATGACCACACAGGCCATTTACTAATTTTACGGAAATTATCTCTGCCAACCCTGGAACGCACTGTTGCACTGTCTAAATAGTCTACCTGCCCTTCAGACTGCATTCCGACTTAGTAAATCTCCTTTTTGAACAATAATGAATCAGGTTTCCGCTCCATACACAGTTCTGGGACTGCTCTGACCAAAAACACCAATGATTTGCTGCTCGCAGCTGATTCAGGTATATGCTCTGTTTTAATTCTTCCTGACCTCAGTTCAGCTTTTGACACTGTGGACCATGATGTTTTCATTAACAGTCTGAAAAACTATGTCGGCATCAGTGATTGCTAACACTGGTTCCGTGATTCTTGGACAAACCTCCTCCTCTCATGCTCCTCTTTTGTTGGGTCCCCCAGGGGTTGATCTTGGAGCCACTGTTATTCACCATATACATACTATCCCTGGGGGAAATCATTCAGACTTATAATATTGATTTCCATTTTTATGCAGATGATACCCAGCTGTTTGTCCCGTTAAGGCCTGGTTCTTTCAATGTCTCTGGTGTTCTCTCTTGCCTCACCGAGATAAAAGCCTGGAAGTCTAATAGCTTTCTTCAACGACACAAAATTAGAAATAATTGTATTTACCCCAACCTGAGCCAGCACTACAGTAGCTACCTCAAAAACCTCACCACTGTCTTCTCAGATAACCTTCAGAAAGAAGCGCACAACCTTGCTATCATTTTTGACCCAGAGCTGTCTTTTGATACTCAGGTGACAAAAGTAGTGCAGTCCAGCTGAGGCTAGAACATTCCTCTCCTCTGCTGACTTAGAGAGGGTCATCCATGTGTTTATTTCCTCAAGACTCGACTACTGCAAAGCAATATTGCAATTTTCTGTATTCTGGTATTAGTAAGGGAAATATATATAGTCTCACTTTTATCGTATGGAGTTTTTATAAACATTATATTGTTGCTGTTATTTTATTATTTAATAATAATTTTATTGTTTTTTTTATTTATTTTAATTCATTTATATGTTTAATAGTGCTGGGCAACAAATAAAAACTTTAAGCACGATTAATTGCATGATTTTCTGCCATTAACAGGTATATGAAGGCCTATCAGGTAAAGTTATTTATAATTTTAGTGTAAGTTAAATAGGCTGCAGCTGTGTAGCACACAGAAACCGTTGCCATGGTTATTATCCATAGAGCACCTACTCACGGAGCGCTTGTCTACCTTTCTGTTCACCTGAGGAGCAAAGAGCAAGAACGACATCTTCCCCAATACTAATCAGCATGCAGTGTGTAGCTATCCACTTCACTATGGCATTTGAAGGCTATTTTTTCTTTTTTTTAAATCTACTTCTCCCACATGCATCCAGTATAGTCTGCAGAAGCCTCCCTACACTGCTTGTTTGGGTGGGTTATTTGCAGGTTGATCAACATCCCACCCCTCCTGTGACCCATGGTTTGACTGTATGTATATTCAGAGCAGGTGAGCAACGGACTTTCAAAATAATCTTTTTTTTTTTAAACTGCGTTAATAAATATAATATAATAAATATAGATAAAATAATTATCCACGTTAATTAATTAATTAATGCATTAACGTGCCCAGCCCTAATTTTTAAATATGGATCATGTTTGTTTTACTGTACACCACTTTGTAACTGAAAACAATATGTATGTAGAGAGAAAGTTGTGGAAAAAAAAGAGTTGAAAACAAATTTCTAATAAGATTTTGTAGTGAAATCCCACTTTGTCAATTGGTCCTCCCACTACTCATAGTCATGTGACATGTGCAGTGACCTGGACGGCAAAACAGGCAAGGACGGCGGCTCACACCGGACTCCCCTTAAAGACACAGCAAAAGCCATTAAATTTCCCTTCCCATGATTGTTTGGATCACCTCTCAAAAATAAAAATGAAAGATATGGACACTTCTATCTGGTATTTTGGCAACACAAAACTAACTAACTCAAGGTAAAAGTATCCAAAGGAAAGTCCAAAGGATTGTGAATAGGTAAATAGGATTGAAAGTTAAAAAAAAATACCAAGAAAAAAACAAAGATGCAGAACATTTTCATATTTGAATGGAGTTTTAGCTAAACGTATGAATGAATACAAACAGTCGAAAACCTTGAAAAAGTAAAAAAATTTAGACATTTATACCATTCTTGCATGGGAAAAATGCACAGAAAATCTTGAAAATTATTAAGGTTATCAAAATTCTGAATACATCTGCGATGTCCTAATAGAGATGAATATTTTAATCTTTGAATGACATGGTTCCAGCATTCACACCAATAATATTTTGCCAGCAGAATCAAATTGTTTTATAAGATATCAGTATTTGTGGTCAAACATAGCTTAATGATGTTATGTCATATGCTTCAGTAAGAGCAAAAAATCCTGGGACCACTTCAGATGGTTGCAGATGAACATTTAATATCCACATCACACTATGTCAGCGGTACTGCAAAGCGGCCCCTGTGGACTATAAATGAAAACAATAGCATCTGTCACGTTTGATTTGATTTTAGACAACTAAGGCACCGTACACATGGACGTGGTCAGGGCGGTACCAGCTCCGCCTTGTTTGAAGCCAGGAAAAGCCCTGGAGAGCGACCCAGGAGGAGAGGGAGTATTGATGACATGGATGGAAAGTCAATGCAAAAATAATGAGGCTGGCGACGTGATGGTTGGGATTGTGAGGTATAAAAAAATGAAGGATATTAAAGATTATTAAAAGATAAAGAAAGATATTTTAAAAATTCTCGTTATGCCCGTCAGCGTGTATTATTGAGTGCATATGAACCTAAGCAGCTGTCATTATGTCATTATGAATATGAAAAATGATATGTGTATGAAAAATATTGGCAAGTGAGTCATGTGCACTGCTTGCTCAGTCTTGTCCCTCAGCAATTTAATATGTGGCGAGATTACAGGCTGCCCTCTCTCATGCAGGCTCCAAATGGCTCTTTTGTTGCAATCCAGGTGGTCATCTCAATGAGACGCATGCCACCTGGTGGCCACTGTGGCAATTGTTTGACAAAGTTTGAAGTTTTCACCAGCTACTCCCATTCACCTACTGCTCCAAACAAGAAGAATAAAGAAGAATAAACATTGGCTGCAAATTATTGTTGAGCCTAATCTGGCGTTTTAACTCCCTGCCAGACTGGAGTATGTATAGTGTACTTTGTATAGTAGAAGTGGTTTTCATCAAGAGTCAGAGGCTCGGTGTACCTGTGGCGCCCAGAGGATGTCCTTTAGAGATGAGACCACCACTGGGGTTGACCACAAACTTGCCTCCATACGTGTTGTCCCCTCTGTCAATAAGCTCTCCAGCTTTACCTGCAGATGTAAACATTACAGAGTGAAATTTACAGTATAATATTGAATGTTAACATTATATTTGTTATTATCATTATCTATCATGATATTAACCAAGCTCTCAAAGGAACAAAGATACCTTGGTTATATGAAATAGCACACTTTAGATTTAAAAAAGTGTGATTAATAACTAAAAAGATACATACACAAACAATCACAAGGTGTGGGTATAAAAGATAAAAAAAATAATAAAGCAAACTATTTCAAAACATTTCATTCGTATGTGTCTATTTTCTGAAGTTAGAAAGAAAGGGAATCAAATAATAAAGGAGTTTCTACAAATAAGAATATACAAATAATACCAAAAAAATGTAACATATGTCTTTAAGTGAAGTATCAATATAGACATAGTTTCAGTCACCCATACGCCAAGTTATCATTTTCCATCCCAGTTAATGAAGATTTTCAAAATTATCTCCAAAGTGGATATATTTATATATAACAGTCACTACAACAGCATTGTGTGGGGAAAACTGAGCTGTTCCACAATACCGCTGTAGCAGACAGTCCTCCATGATAGGGCTCCAACTCTCTCCATGATCACTCATTTAGAATGTCAATAAAGCTGATCAAACAATAGATGACATTTTGTGGACACCATGCCTTAAACAGATATCTCCATCCCTGCATGGTTCAGTAAGATCTGTGGCATTTCTGGATCAAGTCCCTCAGTAGGCTGGCAACAGGTTTTATTCAGTTTGCTCTTTTATCCCTTATTATTTTATCTCCCACAAGAATGGATCTTGAGACAGCGCCATGTTCTGTATTTAGCCTCACTGGTTGAAACTCTACACAGTATTGTCACACACCATCCACTCAGCTCACATACCAGGCTCAGCGTAGCAAAAACACTGAATTTGAATACTGGCAGATACTTTATGTTAAATAACTTATATCGATACGGGGAGAAAAAAAAACTCAGTAAGAACATTGCTAATCATGGCCCATTTTCATGTCTATACGTTCTTCTAAAAGTAGAAACTTTAAGTCAGTGGGAAGGAGGACAGTGGAAATTGTCCAGGTCTAATCCTCAAACAGCAACAACAAGTTTTAAAATAGCTGGAGGACAAATTAGGGTTTTAAGAGCAGCCGTCTTACCCTCTGGACATAGTCCCAGAGCCTCATACGTGATGAGCTCGTTGGCCGAGAAGCAGTCGTGCAGCTCGACCACATCGACGTCACTGGGCTTCAGACCTGCAGCCTCGAAACACTTTTTGGCAGCCAATCGAGACATGTCATATCCTACCTGAACAGAAAAACAAAATAAAAAGCACATTTAGGGACTGATCTTTCAGATGCCAATACATGATAAACACTTGAAGCTGTCAAGAGGGGTAAAACTGGCTGTGTATCAATTATATAGCTTCTATATAATTATACTATAGAGATGCTAGCAAAATGAAAACAATTGTAAGTAGAAATAATTCAATGTTAACAAGTTCTAATACTAATATTTTTTTCCAAAGAATATGTTTCTATTTCAATTTAAATAACACATTTTTCTGAACTGGTACAAGACCTTACTTAAGCTGCCCTGTGTTTTCCCACTACTCCTCGCTCTTTTTCACACTGTGATCTCACTGTGAGTTTGCTGTATTTCCACCAGCAGACAGGCACGGGGCGAAGGCACCTGTCGCATCAGGTCGGTCTCCCGCAGGTTCAGGATGTAACGTACGATCGCTGCCAACTCTTTGCAGGGGTCAGTCTCCAGCAAACCCTCCTCTAGCTGCAAAAAGCACCAGGCTGTTCCTTCCTACTTATTCAAGGTAGTAAAGTTTCACTTTTAGGCCCTCTACCTCCTTCCTGAGGTTTTAAAAAGCATCATCACTGGAGTCTATTCACCATGTTTCCTCCTTGCATTTCCAGCCCTATATTATAGTTCTGTGACTCCTGTATGATAACTTTGCATGATTTAAAGTTCAAATAATTATATATAAATTAAAATCTATTTTATATTGGCCCTTTCATGCAAGCCCTCATTCAGCCTCTGTGTGAAACCAGCTGGAGATGCTACTCTCTTTAAGCCCACTGTCTGATTGGATAGACCCTGAATCGTGTTCACCAGGCTGTTGTTGGCTCGAAAAAAAGAATCCAATTTTGTCAGGCACCGTCTTCTTTAAGAAAAACAAACAAGCTTAATTTTCCTTCGCAACCTAAAAGCACTTTCTTCGTGAAATACTGAATAACTTCAACTACTTCAACTTCAAAAGACTCAAATTCTCTTGTTAAAATCTGTCCAGCACAACATGGTATCCAACTTCTCATACTTTATACCAGGCTGCTGGGAAGGACAGGCATTAAAAAATAATAAATAAATAAAAACTTCCAAAGACTAGTGTGTCGTCCTGTGCTGAGCACTAAAGACAGACTGAGCGTCGCGGTTGCTGCGCGCAAATGACCATATATAGAAAACTGGCAGTATGATTAGAGAAAAAAATAAATAAATAAAAAAAAACTGTTGAAACTGGAACGTTCATAGCAGTGGGAAATCTGAGGCTCACATGGATTTATGTTAAAACGTGTTTAACTCATGAAGCTTTGGCGATGTTTTTTTTTTTTTTTAACTTGCTTTTTTTTTTCATTTCACAAGAAATGACAAGCATACATATATACAACATATACATTAGGAACGCACATTAGGAGATGTTCTGACGCTTTGGCCATGTTTAACATAAAAATCTGACATGGTAGCTATCACCTAGATATCACAGAAAATATGGAGAAGCATAATAGATCACCTTTAAGATTTTAAGAGCTATTTAGATAGTCAAGAATTTTGCTGGAATGACTCCTTAATGCCTCTAACCTGATTCAGAAGAAAGTCAGCTTTGTTGTTGGAAGTTGTTATTCTCATGAAGTGAATAGTCTGTGGATGCCGTTCAGTCTGTTGTCACGAGACACATTTTGATTATGTCAATTTCTCACCATCTTAATGCAGCTGTTTTCGTCAAACGTGGAGGCAAGGTCAGTCACCATCTCTTGGGCAACTATCTCCACTGCCTGGTTCTCCAAATGGTGTTTCCTGACAAAGGCCTCGCTGGCCAAGACTGCTGCTCCAGCACCATCTGATGTAGGGCTGATGACAGAAGAAGAGCAAGATGAACAGACATGACTGTTAGGAACTGAGGCAATCATTACCCATAACCAGTCAATCCAGGATTTTCCAGAACTTTTTTGTGATTGTTACTGTTGTTGTTGATTTTGAGGCAGCTTTTAAAAAATAAATATAAAAAAAAATAAAGAAATGCCATGAAATTGTGTAAATAGTTTAAGTTAAAACTGCAAAGGTAAATGTCATATTTTTAAGTTAAGAATTACAGTTGAATCATTAAACAGTCCTTCCAGGATTTTGCGGGCATAACCCTAGCCATGCATATTTAAACCAACTTTGATCAGCTTAGCTCAGCGATTGCAATTGACATCCTACATGCGTTTCTGACACTCTCTGCATATGTTTTGCAGTGGCAAAGTGTGATCACAATACTGCACCTTTTACAGTTTTTCAGTTGCTTTTATTTTTGTAGGCAAATATGAGACATTGGTAACACATGTCTGCTGTGTCTTATAAACAAGGAAGTGAGTTTGCTGACGTATGACAACGTAGTGCAGGAAACATCGATGATTGGTCAAATTTGTGGAAAAGTTGTGGTGATTGGTCAAAATTTTAAGTCTCACTGAATTCACAGGGATTTGTTGAATCTGTGCAGTGTTTCCCACAGAATGACAGTGTAACTGTGGCGCACGGGTGGGGGTAGGGGGCGTATGCAGTCAATATTGATTACAACCTAACAGCGTGTTTGCCTCTAATACCCAAGTGTTTTCTAACATTATCTTAGCTCTCCTTACTAGCTAGGCTCCTTACATGGTTGCTAGTAACTTTTCTAAGCTGGGTCTCCACATTGACAGCGTTGTATTGGACAGATTAGTGCTGCAGGGTTCATGAAGGACAGGGAGAGAGAAGGAGAGAGAGGGACAGGTGCGCAAGTGACAGAGAGAGGGACGAGCAAGAGGACGTACTCCGCGAATGTGCTACAGTGCTCTGCAATCAAATAGGATTTTAAATAGCCCTAGTAAAAAAAAAATTGAAAATCAATATGCGGCAATCAGTGTTGATATTGTGGCAGCCCACCACAAATAAATGAATGTATGGGAAACACTGCTGTGTTAACAGTTGCGATCATGAAATCCTGGAGGGAGTGAATAACTCTATGAGAATCTGCACTTTGATCAAATACAAATAACTTGCCGTTGTCCTGGCATAATTACACTCCGGATGATCAATTGATTTTCAAAAAAGGTTAAAAGGCAGACAAATGTGAGTCTTACCAACACTGCAGTAGAGTAAGGAATTCAAACACCTTCCTGGAATCCATCACCTGCTCCAAACTGTACTCATCCTGGAACTGGGAATACCTGCATGAAAAAACCACACATATTTACACATAAACAAACAAACAAAAAAAATCTGGTTTTAGAGTTGAACTGTGTCTTACGGGTTGTTGGTGGAATGCTTGTGGTTTTTCCAGGCAATTTTGGCAAAGTGTTCTGGTTTTGTGCCTGGAAAACATTCAAACATTGACACAAACATTTACTGTAAAATCATGAACTCAATGCAAATGAGTTCACACAGCCATCACCTTGTATGCAGTACCATATTTTTCCATGTGCTCCCTGCCAGCATTGCCGAACAGCTGCGGTGCTGCTGGAGCTGCCACCATCCCGTAGCGGTTGATCATCACCTCCATGTGTTTGTCCATGGGATTGGTCCTGTCCATAAACTGGAAAAAGGTATTTTTTCAAATAACATTTGTAAAAAAGACAACTTAAGGAGAGAATGGCAAATTTGCAGTTATATACATACAAACTGGAATTTCCAAAACTTTTAAAATACGTAAACATTTGGAGTGAGCAAACACATCTGCAGTGTCTTATGATGCCTTTTTTGATGTTGACAGATACTGATATATTTCTATATTTTTGGTTACAAGCAAAAATTGGAGAAATAAATTACTTTTGACAAATTGCTTAGCCTATTTGTAGATTAGCAGATTTTTCCACCTATTTGTGTTTGAGGTTCTGCACCTCTGTAAAAGGAATTCCCTCAACAGTAAAACGCAGTTAATGAAAACAAAAGAAAGAAAGTAGAAGATCATTATAACTTCATTTCTAAGGTGCAGCCACACTAATCTTTTTTAAAATGTTCAATCAATGAGGTGTTTCACTCAGGACTAATGTGGACCCCAGCTGCCCCTATTTCTCTTTTCTGCAAGAATAACTATGCTGGTTGCTACAGGATGGCAACACAATGACAACAACACCTGCATGGTGGATTGCAAGGTTTTCAGTCCATCTCCTCTACATCCAGTGCAACAACGTGCAACATATAGTTTCATACCTTTGAGGACAAAGAGCCCCTCTCCATCTTCTCAAAACCGAGGGCAAGCACACAGTCAGCAATACCTGCAAAAAGAGAAGTGTTCGAAGAGTAGGTTCTAGTGTAGATAATGGATTATGATGCAGAGGTTGTTTGACCGCGCCCTGCTTAACCCACCTCCTTGAACTATCTGCCGTGCCATGAAGATAGCAGTGGAGCCTGTGGAGCAGTTGTTGTTGACGTTGATAATGGGGATCCCAGTCAGGCCCAGGCTGTGGTAAATGGCCCTCTGCCCACATGTGGAATCACCTGACGGAATAAGGTAAGAGCATACAGAGTTTTTCCTTAATTATTTAACTTTTTTACTCAGGTAATTACAATATGAAAAGGCACAGTGTTTTTCTTTAATGACCAAAAACAGTTTACTTATTTACATGCATTTCTATAGTGTCATGAGAGCATATACTATATGGAAGAAAAACGCAGGGTCACAGAAATAAAATTATAATACTCACAGCAATCATAGTAATAGTCCTATATGTATAGTGCATATCATGAAATAAAAATCATCATATCAAGAAAAATCATCTGTTGCAAGACACTTTAATAGCCATAATCACAGCTTGGGCAAATTACACTACATGGGTATTAAGACAGTGACGCTTCAACCTAGAGGCAGAAATAGGGACAGAAGTCTTTTACAAAGAGAGACTTATTGAATACATGTCCTTGAGACTCTCATTCCAAATGGTATGTGTAAGCGCCATTTATTAGTAGCAAATGTGATTATTTTATAACATTTGTTACTCTTTCATTCTTGTATTTATTTTGGTATGCAGTGCCACCTCCATATTGGAACCTTTATGTTGAAGGTTTGAAAGAAGCTGTAAAAGTGTAAATAAGCGAGATTCTGTGTCTGTGTTTGTGTTCCCTCTTCTGGAGCAGACCAGTGGTGTCTTTGATAATGTTTAAGTAATCAAACCTGTGTGTAATTGAATGTTGCCATTCATACTCTGAGGAAGGGCGTCTGGCCTGAAACGTCCGTGTGGCAAATTAAACAGTGGCATGGAAGTGCACCCTGTCCATAATCTCAAGTTCTTAAGACTGAGCGTGTTATGGTCTTTTTTCATGAGCATATACTGTAAGTACATAAGAATATCAAAGTTGATATTATTCACTATTCTAATTGACAACATGTTACATTTTATTTGAGACTTAACAAGTTCTTACCATAGACATATCCTACACAGGCTTGTTCAATAGCAGAATATGGGATTCCTGCATCTGCTAGGGCCTTTTGACCTAAAATAGGATGTTGACATACAGTAATAAAACCCTTGTTGTGACATGTTGAACAACAAGATCCATCCCACAGAAATTCAGATATGGTATATTTTGAGTGAGTGAGGTAATCATTTGTAAAGATAAGCACCTGCTTCCTTGGCCATATCAGGGTAATCATAGTTGTCTCGGATTCCAGGTTTGTCAAACTGCAACAAAAACAGAAAAGTGCAACAGATGGTGAGTGTCACTCAACATAAGAAATCACTTCTGATTTTCCTGTTCTCAGGTAGAGGACAACATTCTCAGGTTATTTCTTTTGCATTAGTAAATTATTTATTGTTACTGTAAACATTACATAAGATGAAACTTAAATTACAGATAGTGTCACTCAAACCAAGTCATACTTAGAATATGCTTATGATGAACTTGGCAAATAGAGCTGAAATGAGTAGTCTAACAGACTGACAGAAAAATAACAGCAAATAGTTTGATAGTCGAATAATAAGAAATTTTAAGCAAAAACAATGAAAACATACGAAACTGTCTCTAGTCCCACTCAAAATGAGAGGATTTCCTGCTATGCTTTTTCATATATAAACAGCGTAAACTGAAAATCTTTGAATTTTGAATAAGACATTTGAAGATGTCACAGTGTGATGCATTTCTTCAAAATGTTTTGCCATATAATGGATTACTGGTTTAAAAATTATCTGGAGATTAATCAATAATGAAAATAATCTTTAGTTGTAGCCCTACTTGCAAGGCAAACAATCCAATCTATTAAGCGCCATATTAAAAACATATTTCAGATGGCGAATGGATGTTATCGTATAATTACTTGTAAAGGTAAAAAAACAAACTTGTAAAGGCATTACCCCCAGAATTTGTACAGAAATGCATTTTACATTTGTAATTATAAATCAATAATTAATTGAGTAATAATTAAATGAGTTAATGTCTGTGGAACATCCAACTTAAAACAAACTTCACCGCAGTGACTGACAGGGACATCAGACTTGTACAGGGACACCAAACAGTTTCACAGCATTTCTGAGACACTACTGTAAACACACAGTCTTATGAATCCCCCATTAAAATGCACTAAAACTGACATGACCTCAGTTCATAAAATACATAAACATGTGTAAAGGTAACATTTTCAAACCCACTAAGTGCAATATCCAGAGGCCTGACTGCTCTCCATCTTCACTTGCAACTTGTTTGTGAATACAGGAGACGTCTTATTACAGACAGAACCTGACAGAAACTCACAGCTTGAGTTACATTTCATCATGTTAGCAGCCTGCTGGAGTGATGAACCTTAGCCCACTTTTCAGATCTGTTGGCCATGAACTATGGACTTGAAATGTAAGCATGATGGGCAAGAGATACGGACCAAGGACGTCGCACATTCAACCCAGACATAAAAATCACGAAAACGCAAACTTTCAAACTTAAAACACTAACAAGCTGCAACATGTTACCCTATGTGGGCTAACAATGTTAGCTAATGTTTACCATGTGTAGTGTCGGGTTATGTTACCAAGCTGTTGACACAATTTGAGCACTTCTTAACACTGTGTAACGTTACTGTTAACTGAAACATTAAAGTATAAAATATGAAGTGTTTAACTTGTGGAGCATATTCAATGCACTGCAGCCTGAAGTTAACTTAGCCAACTATGCTAGCCTCAAGTCTTAATGTTATATACATAAGGTCGTTCGTGACGTCTTGTGGACTTTATATTAACATTACCTTTGTCATGCCCACACCGATGACAAACACCCTGTTCTTCTTGCCAGGTGCCATGGTCGCTTCTCTCCAGCTGCAGGTCGACAGAGGAAGGCAGGTCTGTGAACTGCAAACAGCAGCACTGATCCAGCTAACTCCCCTTAAAGCTAAATGTCGTGTATATCCGAGCTGATGCATCACTCTGTGGGGAAAAACAAAACTTTTCTGTCTGCTAATGCGCGTGCTGGGGGGCGGTGTTATCGTAAGACAAACATGGTCCTCCTTAAAATCTTATTGAAATAGCTTTGTTGTATTGTCATCCGATTTGGCCTGCATACACTTCGTGCAAATGATTTTTAGCTGTGCCAGGCTCTAACATTTGATCATGTTTTACTGAAGGGTTGCCTCTCCGCTTATAATTAACCAGCCAGTCTTTTTTATGTTTTGACACTTGAACATATGACATGTTTCCTGTTATATGGAGAAGCTGAGTTAAGTGTAAAATATCTAATATTTCAGGCATTCGTCTGTCCTTTTGTTTGTTCTGTTCAATAGTTTAACATTTTACAATTTTGAATTTTAAATTTAAGCACTAATTTCCATTGGTGTTGTGCTTTAGCTTTATATGGAAATGTTAAATGTGGCTGTCATGAGGAAAGTCACTGCTTTTGTGATGGGGCGAATAGTTTTACTACAGTCTGTCCATTTGTTCATTGTATGGATGCCAATGGACAATGTGTTTCCTTCCTGAAATGCAGTACGAGTTTTTCTTAATTCTATTAATTTTGTTATATCCCATAAAAGAGAGAGGGGGATCTACTGGGTTCTTTCTCCACCACTGTACATTGACAGTAATCTCTTAACAGCTTAAGGTACCTTGAAATGCTGACAGAGTGAGCACTCTTTCATTTCTTCTTGGTTGAACAGCTCTTTTTGATCAGTTGATGTTGCTCTTCCTTTACTATTTGCCAAATAGGACATCTTTGCTAATTCCAGCTTCATTGAAGATATTTCAGTTTCTTGTGACACAGCTGTAATCCATTGTTCTGGACTTTTCTGTTGTCTCAATGATTGTTTTTGCTAGAATATGCTACTACTATCTACTTACTGACCACCTACAGCACTCAAATATGCAAAGAAAAGGCTAAACTCAAAATTGTCACCTTTCAGTTTTATTGAAACACTGAAAAAGACCTTCAAAGTGTTCATTAATCCAAGACGTGTATGGACAACCTGTGGTGTTAATCCACACTTGTTAGCGTTCATCATTAACCACACAACACCACCTGAGTGCCTGTGGCATCCTTGATGTCAGGAAAGAGGCCTGAGGATGTCCGGCTGTAGCGTTCATTTCGCCCACCTCTGGGGCTCAATTCATGATGACATCAGCACTTGATGAACTGGTGTGTGACCTCATATATTCCCACCGACTCGTTGACTTTCTCATCGTAGTCTGTCCAGTCCTAAAATTTACAAAAGCAAGAGTTTGTCAGGTTGTACAGATAAAAGACTGTAAATAGGAATAGGCGATATGGCTAAAAAAAGTTATCCAGATAAAAAAAAAAAATCATATCATTCAATATCAATAATTATCACGATAAAAATGTCAACTCATTTCTTTCAGGTTTAAACAATGTTTTTGCTCCTGAGTGAAAGTTAAAGAAACCAGATGGTTAATTGTGGTTTAAAACTCTTCTTTATGGACAGAAAAACACTGAATTACTTAACAAATCTAACGGAAAAACATTCAAAGCAATTGTGATAAAATCTTTTTTCAACAAATACACGAGTAAAAGTAAAAAATATTCTTGTCCTTTTTCCTCAACAAAATAAATATCCTAATTGAAAAAATTATGTGCTTATCTGTTCGTCCATCAAATGAATTAAATCAAACATTTATTACATTTACTGAACATTTGTTAAGAGTTAAGTAAAATTATATTGTGATAATAATTATTGTTTTATTGCCCAGTTCTAGCTGTAACATTCTATAAACACATCATTAAAAGTTGTTTTCTGAAAACATCGCAGGCAGAAGCAGAAATACAAATTAACAAAAGAACCTGTAGCAAAATAACTACTGGAATTCCATCACTCGACACAAGTTAATGGTTTCCGACAATCTGGTATCAAGGATTCAAGTTTCCAGTCAAATACTCTCTGAAAAGTTAACATTTGTGCAACAAACAAAAACTCTGAAGGACTAGTTGTTTTCACTGCACTGACTTTTTCTTGTAGGTTGATTTCAGGAAACTTTGTTCCAGATTCTGTTCCTTCTGCAGTGAAGCCAGCCTGGAGGAAGAAAATAGAGACACACATGATATTATAATATTGTCCAGTTCATGGATTTATCTTTAAGTAAACTGTCCTACTCAAGTGCAATATACTTTTTTTCCCACAGAAAATATCTTGACTCAGCAGGGAGTACAGGTGTTTCTAATAACATTCATCAATATCATTCAATTTAGGTGTGCCAATAAGCATTCTAGTGAGTCAGCATGATTAATACCAGAGCGAAGAAATGGGTCTGTTTGTCAGGTCAAACGTGAATAGTGAAAAGGTCAAATTAAAAATGGACACACTTAATACATTTAATAGGCCTTTTTCAAGAAGAATTTTTTAGGAAAAGCACAGTTTAAATAATAAAACTGATGATGACTGAATTCCATTTTTTTCACGTCATGGTACTGTGCAGGCTAGCTCACAGGGACGCTTCAACATAATGCTGTTACCCGTGCTTAATGTCTGCAGTGAAAAAAGGCCTATTGCACACGCATTCATATTGGTTCACAGATTCTCACTTGCGGTTGGAAGTCAATGGGCTCCAGACCTCGACACTCAAACTGCACCATTGTCTTGAAGTGTTCGCTGTTGTCGGCCTGCAACCCAGCAAACACACAGCACCGTTAAAAGAGAGACACACAGTGCACGTTTCTAAAAACTCTTTTGGAGGTGATTTATTTTCGGGACTGAGGGGAAGATAAAAAAATATCTTCAGAAAACTATTAAAGGACAGGTTGACAATTTTGAAAAAAAAGGAACAATAACAGAAAGACAACCCTATTTCAATGTTCACACGGGCACCTGACTATTGTTTTAAGACATACTTGACAATTATGAACCTGCCAATTAATTTGAGAATATTCCCATTAACCATTGTTCCATCATTGTCCTGCTGCTGCCGAAAAGGGTGGGGCAGCAACTGAAAACATGTGTGAGCTGAGAATTAGCAAATTTGCTCCTAACACCATCAGTCATGCTTCCAAGTGTATTTTGTGGCAGCTGTGTGCAATACAGTTCAACTGGAGACAGAACATTTCAAGCTCCTGTGTGGATTTCATGAAAACAGACAGGTGTTCAAGTACAAGTACAGGATGTTTGCTTACATTATAGGGCGTGATTGTGTCTGCCAGGATATCTGTAATAAATCAATTGACGTGTTAAACTTTATAATACAGAAAATGAAGATAAAGTGAGTGAAATAGCATCCTAGCTCTTACCTATTGAATTTTCCCTGGCACAAAGTTTACACTTCTGCACCATGCTGGCACTGCCTCTTCCTCCCTTTAGTGGTACACTCTCCTATGGAATCATTAAAAGCAGGCTGGCTACTTATCGTGACAACATGTGCAACATTTACCAAAATGTACGAACACAAAGATCACTGTTGAACTTACCACTAAGGTTACATATTGCCATTTATTTGGGACCTCTCCACAGTTTCCACACTTCAGCTAAATTGAGGGGGGAAAGATACAAAAACATGGCTTTGTATGATGGACAGAATGTGAGAGACGCTGTAACACATCTAAGGCCGAAAAAATAAATACCGTGAAAAAAAATGTATCGATCACACGGAGGAAAAAATGATGTACTAATATAAATATGCCAACTAGCATGCTAGCTTGGCAGCTACCTTCAGAAACCAGCGGAAGTCGTCGCCCAACGGTCTCACATTGGTGACATTCTCCAAAGTGGCTTTGAACTGGAGCCCAAATTTCTGTCACGTATATCACAAAAGGAGATGTTAAAATTTACACGAAATGAGCTGAAGCACTTAACTGTTTACATCAGAAACATGCTGCAGGGACACATACCACCATCTTGAAGCTTCCCCACTGACGACTATCCCTGCTGCCTTCAGGTACGTTCTGGTAATTTCGGACTTCAGACTTTTGTTTTTGGTCGAATTAGCTACAAAAATATTATATTATAAGAAAAGGTATTACAAATAGTTTAGTAAAAATAGTATTTTAACAGCTGTTTTGTTTTAGAAATGGAGCAGTACAGCTTTCTTTGGTAATATACTAAATACCATTAGACTGAAAATGAATAAGGGAAAATGTGCACCATGTGCAAAACATGTTAATGAATTGATGATTTTATACCTCACGAGATATATCATGCCATGCAGTTGACAACCATGTAGCAAGTGCGTATTCAGAATGATTACACGCATCCAAATATTCACGTCCATCAGTATTTAGAGCACAACTACAGAAGTTTATTGCACCCTCTAGTGGACACAATGAAGTGTAACCTGAATGACCTACTTACTGGTGCCCGATGAAATATCAGCCGTCTTTGTTCGCTCAAAGCATTAACATCGTCCAAATAATCACACACTTCAGACTGCATCAGTTTATTGACAGTTAAGCAATAGACCACATTCAGTTATAAATCATCCAACAACTCAATCCAACAGCCAAACAGTACAAATCTCTTGGTACAAACCATTCATTCAATTGCACTACATACAACAAATACAGCACTTAGGAAACATAACTGGTTCAACAGTTATTTATTTATTGTAACATTAGGTTAGAGTGAAAACTGGTTTCTATTGTGGATACTTACTGTACCTGAGGCATTAATCTTTGCAGAGGCATTGTGGTGGGTCTTTGTGGTCAATAGCCACACACCTGGGAAATAACTGATATTGCTGCGGTATTCAACATAATCACACCCCTTTTCTGGGACTTCAAATCAAAATGGTATTTTCAACCTGAGTATTCGAGTCCTATCGTAATCTTATTTAACAGGGCTCATTCTGGCATGTGTATGTATGCAAAACTATCACATTAGGGAAGGATAAGGAAATTATATATCAAATACTGAAGACTTGGTTCGTTTTCATTCACAAAAGATGAGTACTTCTATGAATGCGTTTTGACAGGGACATCAATAGGCCATTTACCAGAGGGTCCATGCAGCCCATGAATGTGACGATTCCCACAATACTAGAATGAGCTAATACAGTAATCAGTTGAACCTTCCAGCCTTTGGCTTCATTGGTCTGGTAGTCACCTTATTCTGCGCGAGACAGATAGTATGGAAAAATCATGTGGTGTTACTGCTGCTGCAGACATTATACAGATTCAATGCAGTGGACACTTGGTGCAGTAATCAAGACCTCTGGTGTAACACATTACACCACACAATACAATGATGGAACTTAAACACTTAAAAAGAAGGGGGTAGAAAACCCGAGATTGTCGGTACAAATACAGAGCGCAATCCTGGTTTCTTCAACTCGTCTTCCAATCCACGTCCTTCTTGTTTGGAACCCACCCAAACATTTCAGACTCCCCCAGCCTTTAGGGGTTCAAGTTTTATCAGACATTTTTAAAAAAACAAATAGTAAAAGGATTCCCCTCTTTTATTCATTGGCAACATGAATTTCCATGGAGCAGCAGGGGCTACAAAACAAAATGCAAACTCGGAGCAAAATGCAAGAGGTCAATTTTAACCCATGGTCTCATGATAAGAGTGTCGCTCATACCCTCCTGTCAAAAATCTAAATCCCAAATTCAACAATTACAATGAAAGTAACTAATAACAAGAGTAGTCATAATAAAAGGCATTTCAATTCTTTCTGCACCTCTTAAATACAGGGATGCCAAATAGGCATTATTTACAACGCAACCCGACACCCCTCTCCGCCCTGTGAAGAGAGGTGCGACAAGGTCAATGAGGCCGGCTGCTGGACTCTGAGGTGCGTCGCTGACGTGGCGTACTGTGGCCATTCATGCAGCCGCTGTGACGCTTGCTTAGTCCGCCGTTCAGAATGTCTTGGATGTGTTGTACTATCAAGTTGATGGCCACTGCAGGAAACAAGGAAGAGAGATGGTTATACAGACATTAAAAGTGCATATTGTCAATGTAGCACTGTTCTCCTACATTATCTGACTTACGACAGTTAAGAAGCATCAAAATGGATGCAGCAGATTCAGAGACATCTTTGTTTCATACACATACACACACACCCTCATTGTAAACACCTGGTAGCCTCCAGCCACAAGCTGAGGTGAGGAGCAGCCTACAGAGGTCTGGTAAGGTCACTACTTTGTCTTTTTTTCTTCTCATTTTTAAACTTGTGGTCTTCAAACACAATTGATGTTCAGCAGACTTCACATAGCTCCCTCTGGAGCCACAAAATGCTTAACGCAACAGTCTTCACATATGCAGTAGCACTCCCCTGGACAATGAGAAACAAGAGAAGCTATTCCCACCCTGACCAACACAAATGTCTCCATACTGTTTAATAACTGTCCTTACCAAGGTTATCTGCTCCTCGTGGAATAATCACATCTGCATACTTCTTTGTCTAGTAGAAATAAAGATGAGGTCAATGCTTAAGTTTCTGGCAAAATAACATTTTTTATGATCAGATGTGTGCTGATACTTGGGAAAATCTGTTAAGATATCTTGACAAATAGATTTTAATAAACAAAATATATAAAAGAACACTTTTTATACGGATCTCTTAAATTTGATGATTCAAGAATAGCAATCGAAATGAACTGAGGGAAACATTTTATAGTTAAAGACAAAAAAATATATATAGCGGCAACACTTAATTACGCCAAATATGTCTTTGGCCTTTCTGTACAGCAATTTCTTTTTTCAATACATTAAAACCAATATTTGTTCTAAGCTAAAATTGTCAGATAGTATTGACCATCCCAGTGTATCCGTTGGGCTTTGCTGCACAACTGCAGATGCGTGCGAGTTAGGAGCATCACTTACTGGTAAACAGAACTCCTCAAAGGCAGGTTTCACAAAAGTGATGTACTGAGCCAACACCTGCTCCAGCTCTCTGCCACGCTCACTGATGTCTCTTAGAACTGGAACCGAGAAAGCACAAAAAAAAAAAAAAGACAGACAATATAAATTCTAGCCATTTAACAAAATACACTGTATAAAAACACGCTAGTATTAAGTGGACTTAAAAAAATGTTCCTGCTGCAACAAGTCTAGTCGTGCTTTTCATTGATTTATCCTTAAATTATATAGGCGGCGCACTGCTCTACTATTGTTACAACAGCTGTAGGTATTGACCCAACCCTCACCACACACCTCGGCGTGAGAGCCGTGTGTCTGGATCTGTGTCAACAAACAGCTTCATCTGGAACAGGTCTCTGATTTCCTGTGAGTAGAACATGAGGATTCCCTCAAACAGGACCACATCGGCCGGATACACTGTAACAAACTCCTCTTTCCTGGAAGAACACACAGAGAAAAGTTTCCTCCTCTCTGTCAGTGGCAGACATGGTGTTATGCAAATGTAAAACTGATTAAATAATCAAGTTACAAACAAAATATTAGGTT
Organism: Lepomis gibbosus; assembly: GCA_029875015.1. Lineage (NCBI taxonomy): Eukaryota > Metazoa > Chordata > Actinopteri > Centrarchiformes > Centrarchidae > Lepomis > Lepomis gibbosus. The sequence continues at coordinate 3,877 of JAPMOB010244725.1, read as the reverse complement.
CACCAACCCGCGGACGCAAGTTGTAATTGTAGATTAAGTGTCTATTCTGCAGGAACACATGATGCAACAGACAGAGGTGCTCACCTGGAATGACTGACAAAGTCATAAACTGGGATCTGGACCGTCTTCCCCTGCAGGATCTGTCTGAGCGTTTGCAGGATCAGCTCGTTGTCAAAGGCATCTGAGGATAACAAAAAGACAAATGCTCAGTTTGACCTCCATAATTATATGATTCAACCCCAGTTACACTAGCTTGGTGTGGTGCCCAGAGACACGTGGTGCAGGACCCCACACTGCACGTTTTGGTAACCCAGGAATCCCTTTCCTCCAACAGGTGTCGGGTTCACTCTGTAAGGCTGGAAGCAGCTGCCTCTGAGGAAGGCCTGCTGACAGTGGGGATTTCAAATCAGCTGAGAAAGTAAGCAAGAGCAAAGACGGTGCAAAGTCAGAGTCCAAAAATGGAGTCTATGCATCTGCCAAAAACATGCTGGAATAAATTACCAACGTGGCAGCAAAGCTTGCTGTCGAGCGAGCCACTTTATCATCTTGGCAATTTGCTTCCTTGAATTTGCAAGTGATTTTCATGTACACCTTAATTTTTTATCTGTGTAGTGCTACATACATACAGAAAATAATTTAGTTAAAGCCAGGTCTGTAGAGAAAACTCCACTTGCAGATTTGAATAATACTTTTCTGAAATCTGTTATACGAGTAGCAAACATGTGCCTGCGGCATGCCAGCAAAGATGCCACACCCCACACAGGGCATGAGCGATGCCACCAGCAATTCAGTGTTCACATACCTGGATGATCAAAGTTGAACTGGCCCTTAAGTGCCTTTGCTTTCTGCTCTGGAGTAAGCACCTTGTAGAAGCTATCCTGGCTGAGGATAGCCACCTGCCGCTGGTGGTGGTCGATCTTGTTCTGGCCCAGTAGCTCCATGATCTTCTCACATACAGATGACTGCAGAAACAGAAATAGAAAACCGTGACTGTCGGAGTAGGTCACTACATGGGAAAATGGGGTGAGTAAGTGATAGCACTTTACATATGTGGAGTAAAAGCGCTGCAGTAATAACTAGTTTCAACTCAGGCCACAAAGAACAGAAATGACTTATATTAAGCCCACTTTCATATTTATCAAGACATCAGGTGGGTGAGTAATTTCCCTGGATGAAGTCAACTAACACAATTAAAGGTGAACTGCACCGTGGCCCATCATGTTTGCCCCCACTGACCTTCCCAACTAAATGAATCTCATACCCAGTGCTGACTGGGCATTCACCAGTGGCCCGATGCTCTGTTGTCTTTGTGTCCATGAAATTGTGCTACAATGAATTTGGACGCCCCCACTCGGGAGCTGGAAGGTTGTATCAACACACTCAAAATGCAACAATTTCAGACAAAGGGACCTGACTCTGTACCCACCAAAAAGTCCAAGCCTCACTGAAATCCGTCCAATGGACATTTTAATTTATTTTTAACTCCAAGTTAACAAACAGATTAATCTTTTGGCAATAATTTATCCAGGAATACTCTGATAATCCTGTTGTTTTTCGGTCATAAAGTGTTTAACTTTTTAGAAAAGCTGTCACTTTTTAAAATTTGTTCCTCTAGCCATTTGAGGGGCAGCTGTCATCTGCTTATTTAGCAATATTAGTGTATTACACAAAATGATAACTGATGGGTTAACCAATGATGAAATGTCTGAACAAAACCTGGTGATAGAACAGCAACGATTAATTGATTAGTTGCCCAACATTTATTAAATCAACTATTTTGATAATCGATTTGATAACAAAAAAGGACTAAATTATCCGATTTAAAAGTTATTTTCTGATTTTCCTCCTCTATGACAGTAAACTGAATATATTTATGTGGTGGACAAAAGAAAACATTTAAAGACGTCACCTTGAACTTTAGGAAGCAGTGATCAACATTTTGCACATTTTTTGGGACCCAAAAACTAAGCCAGAAAACAATGAGCAGTCAAGTTAGTAATTAAAGCTGGTCTAGTAAGGCTTCAAGAAAGTATGCTAAACCCCCGCCCAGTCAGTCCACTTGTGAGGGGTTTTAAGGAGGCCAACCCCTGCCTCAGTGCCACTGTGCTGGAGGGACAAGCTGGCAAGAAACCAGACAAGACAGGCGAGTCTTCGCCCACGATTATCTAATGTTACCTGCACTGCGAGTGAAACCGGAAACATAAACACGGCTAAGAGCCACGTTGCTCAACGCTTTTAATTCTAAAACGCCTCTTGGCTGCTTCTCTCTCTAGTGAGTTTATCAGTTCAGATCGCGTCTCCTTGTTTTTACATTGCGGTGTGGCTTCTGAGCCCCAACCAGTAGTCACATCGCCCATTTCACAACAAAGAAATATAATGACGTGTTCGGAAATATCTACGTTTGCGTGTCAAATCACTGGGACAAGACGCGGGTCTGTGCTGGTGTGCCGTTACTTTAGCACTGCCCACGCACGTAAAAGGTAAATCAAGGAAGCTATTAACGTTACGTTTAACTAGCGAGGTGTTAAAATAAAAAGGTCGGGTTCTGATTATAAACATAACGTGTATTGCACTATAAGCCTGGCCAAAACCAGATTTATTTTAATTTCAAAACGTTGTCTATGGTCTGCCACAGAACAAAGGGACGTGGGCGCGATGGCTTTAAGGAAATCGTTCCAGCTCCCGTTTCCCGCTGGCGCCTCTATCATTCCTTATCCCAACATCTAGGTTAACCTTATTTAACGTTACTCTAGGTCACTTAAAAAGGAAAATGTGTTTAGCGATACACTGTCTTGTCTTACTAAATATAGACGTTATCCACAACCTTGTCTTATACATATTGTCTAGATATAAAAGAAACGTGGTTCACAGTGTTTACAAACTGTTCAGATCAATAAAAGCGAGCATCAGCTATTGTCTAGCTCACCCTGCACTGGAGGAATTTAGCTAGGCTGCTAACATCACGTAGTCTAAAGTTAGTGGGTCCCGCTGACGACACCGGCATCTCGTACGAAAAGAGAAAGATACAGTGGAAGGAACACACAAATTCAGTACAACAAGCGTCGGACACGTTTGTTAACGTTAAACTAAACCGGTGTTTGGGAAAAGCTGGACAGTTAACCATATGATGGAGCTGTCAATCAAGCCTCAACGTTGGGTCGCTGAAGCCACGCGGTCAGCAGCACCCGGTAGCCCGACTGACCCTCCGCCGTGATTTAGCTCAAAATATAACGATGACAACTCGCGAAAACCGTCAAAGGAGCTAGCCGAGATGCCAACCTTGCCGCTGGCGGTTCCTCCGGAGACACCGATGAGGAAGGGTTGTCGAACAGCGTCGGCGTTTTCGCCACGGTCCCTTAATTGTGTCTCACTGTCCCCGGCCATACTTGCAATGTGTAGGAGCTGCTGCTGCGCTGGAGGTTCTTTGAGGCGGAGCTCCTCCCACAACACCGCCGTAGGTTTAAACACTCACAATTTTATTTATATTAATGTATTTTACACGTTGTTTAACTGTAATAAACGTGCTTTTTAAATTCAATTAAATTATTAATTTGTAAATATTATCCTGGTTTTATTTATTTTGTGATTGACAGGGGAAATATCCAATCCTCTGTTAAGCAATGATGGCTGTCTGACCTCAGCAACCGTCGTACATTATTAGCCCCGCCTCCGGGTTGAAATAACGGTAACAGAGCATTTAATATTTTTTATATATTGCCTATATAGCAGGTATTTATATCAAATGGTGGAAGAAGTGTTCAGATCCTTTACTTAAGTAAAAGTATTATCAGCTAAATGTAGCTTACTTATAAGTACCAAAAGTAGAGTAAAAGTAGACTACTCATAGTGCAATAAATTTTTCCTGTCAGTGTTTCAC
>JAPMOB010244723.1:0-13372 GCA_029875015.1 Lepomis gibbosus | reverse complement strand
TGTTAATATGTTCACTTTTATTGGGAGTTATCTTTAAAACGCTATTTCTCTTCATACAACCACATTCCAAATAACATAAAGCTTCCAAAACATTGAAATGTTGAGAAAACATTACAAATGACCAAAAGCATGCTTTAAAGGCCCACAGCTTGAGAATAGAACATCCTACAGGGCTGATCAAAATAAAGGTCTGATTCTCCTCTAAAAATTGATATATTGCATGAGGTTGTACCTGCTACGGTTCGCCAGCAGCAGCGACCGATAAAGTCCGCCTCTACCAAACACGCTCTTCTTCTATGAGAGAATTTGAGGTAGCGGCGAAACTGAAATGAACCCAACGGCTTCCGTAGACCGCCGGCAAGATGGCGGCGCGCCGAACCATCTATCCGAACCCGAATCGCCGCTGTTTCTGGACGGAATCCAGCTATAAAAACGCAAATAGATTACGGACCCGGTACCGGGGACTCTCGGGACGATGTTTAAGCAATGGAAAAAACTGTAAAATGAAAACTGTTTCGCTAAAGCCTGTGTGACATGAAAATATTTGCACAGTGTGGAGGGTTAATATGAGTTAGAGCTGCTAAACACCTGCTTAAAAACATCCAACCAGAAACTACAACATCTGACCTTTTCCTCCTCAATGACAATATTCTGTAGCATTTTTAATGATCAACACAGTAACGTTTTAACTGAGCCACAGCGACACGTTCAGATCATGTTGCACACACGGCCTTGAAAGCATCAAACAATGAGCCTTGATGGAAACTACATGTTCTCACCCTCGTCCACACAGTGATCATTGAAGGGAAATTAACAAGGGATCATTTGTGCTTGTAACAGAACCCGTGTTTTTTTATTGTTGGTTTGATCTTGAACTCATTACTGCATCAAACCAATTGTTTATTTAAGCTGCATTCTCCAAGAAACTCAAAGTGAGCTTTTATATTTTGGTATTTTGATTTGACTAACAAAAGTTGCAGCTTCAAGATTATCTGAAGAGAAAGAAAACACTTAGTCAGTCTGACTTGAAACTGGTACTGCTGAGGTTATTGGACAGACAGAGGGGCAGAGGAAAACTGGACTGGACTGGAATCTTTTAGTAAGTGGTTTGATCATTTACTGCACACTGAGGATCTGCTCTGTGGCAATAAATGATCAGACCAGTTAAAAGTCATCTCCAGTTCAGCATAGTCCAGCTTGCACCTGTCATGAACCTGTAAACAATGACATGAGTGCAGCCTACAGGCACAATATGACTAAGATGTTTACGCAAGAGACCAGATTATTGTGAGAAGTCAGCACGAGGCGGGAAATCGAAGGAACATGTTAGTCATGATGATGATGATGATGTCACTGGTTATTGAGGTTATACATGATGTTATTTTCCTGTGCAAATGTCACCAAAAACGTGATTGCACAATGGCGCTCTCAATTTGAGTGTTTTCAGCTGAGACTTAGGAGAATACACTGAGGTGTAAGAGAGATGTAAAGTAATTCACTTGACTTCCGTATATTTAGTATTTTACAGAAATACTCATTAATTAAAATCTCTTAATAACCCTGCGAGTTTGAAAAACTGCATTAAAAAGTCCCTTAGTTACTTCATTAATGAACCCAATAATAAACATCTTACAAACCCCTATTACTAAATCTTGATATTTGTAGCTGCAATATTTTAATTAAGAATTCATCTAGAGTCACTGAAGAGATTAAGGACTAACAAACAATCATATCAGATGAACTAAATCATCACAGTGAACCACACATTTCCTTAAGCGTCCATAGTTAGCATCCATATGTATAAAAACATTTTATAAACGACACTATGCTACACATTATAATATAGTTGTACATGGCTATCAGAACATGTGTGTTTATTAATATGCAGTATTTGTCTAAAATAATGACATAAACAAGACATGTTTTATATTGTTACAACAGTGAATTTTACTATGTTTTAATTTTTTATTTATTTTAATTTATGTTTATGTTTTAATTTATTTGTTATCTCATAAACCAGCCACAACATAGCCTCCACGTGACTACTGCAGATGGAAGAAATACCAAGACTATCATTACTCTTGGGATGAACTTCTCCAGCCCACAGTAGGAGTTATAGTTACAAATACATTATGGCAGTACAGTTTTTCTCAGTTGCTTAAACACAAAAACTGGTTTATCGAGCACAAAAGTCCTTGCTCATTCCCATAAACACACATAATTCCCACAGCCTTGAACATTATTCACCTGTTTCCACATGTTTCAGTGTTTAAAAGGTGCAAATCCTTAGCCTCAAAATGATTAATGCATGAATCAGAATAAGAGGATCAGTAAACAGGCCCTGTCCATGTACTTAGAAAAATTGACAATGCTGAAATTGCAAGACAACAGAGAGGACAAGGGCAAGACGACAACAACAACAGCAAACAACAAACACAAGTGATCTCAAAGGAAATCAGTGCCACCATAGTTCATCATGTGCTCACACACTGAAGGACTATCAGAGATGCTGGCCAACTTAGTGCAACCCAACCTAAGCGTGCATGCTTAGAAACCTGTACAACTGCTGCATATGGAAAAAAAGCTCTTGGAAATTAGGTATTTTACTGTGTATTGAGTCTTTTCTTCACATGTTATCAATATCAAAGGTCAGATTTTTGACCAAAATATCATTGTTATTTAAACTAATGTAACTGTTTTGACTATTTGGAGAGTCAGTACTGTGATTTTACCAAATTCAAAAATGATTTATGAAATGATATATTTTTCGTCAAAACTCTTAACACATTCTACACAGTTCAGATTCAATTCTTTTACACGTACATTGATCTTTCAACAGTAACACAATGTTCCAAAACAACACTAACAGCAGGTAACATTACAATATGTATCACCATTACCTTCGATGAATCTCTTATTTATTTATTTATTTATTTATTATAAACCAAGATTCCTTTAGAATAATAATAAGGTCACTTCTTTATTGCATGGATTGTGCTACCTTACAGTATATGTCACAGAGATTAATTAAAAACATGATACAATAATATTATACAATATGCCTCAGTAAGCTTTTTTTTTGCCTTTCGTTTGCGTAGATTAAGTCCACAAAATGAAACTGAAGTAATTCCAGTAACACAAGACAAAACTATACATATTCACTACACATACTTACAGGATAGAGGAGGAAAAGTGACACCATCCTGGGTTGGGCTAATAAGTAAACCATTTTGTGACTGGAGACACTGTTACAATTACAAAACATCCTGGATAGTTCCTCACTTCCCCCCTGTCTTCACCTGGCACACGTCCAGAGGTGATCAAGGAATACAAATAGGCAGCCAATGTTTTTTGTTCCGAAAACCTTTTTTTAAAATGTGTTTTTAGTTTGTTTGTTAAGATTCAAATGTAAATGTAACAGTTTTGACAATATGTGCACTCAGAGGCTTGGTGATGACTGGGTTTGAGTGAAAAAACATAATATTAGAAAGATATAGTCACTAAATGCATTTTGTATCACCACAATGCAGTGATCCACACTTTAGTCCACATGGACTCATGCTGTGCCTTGTAAAGAGTTTCTAAAAAGTGACGCACTGTTTCTTGTCGCTTTGCTCTGTCTGTCTCTTTCTATTTCTGACATGAAGTGTAGTTTTTTGCAAGAGGTGTCAATATTACCAAGATTTTTAAGAGGAGGAGGATGAGAGGGGGAGGAGGAGAGGTGGAGTTCTTATGTCTTATCTGGGATAAAGGAGGTGTGAAGCCCAGAGAAATTCTGCAGTAAGAAGCTGACACTGCTGCAACAGGAGTATTTACAGTATTTGTATTCAGAGAGACAACATATTTGTACTTATTGGTATAGCTGGGAGACTTGGATTTGTTATTGTTGCACTTTTAGTAACTTATTGTTGTAATATTGCCCATATGTTGGTAGTTTTTACACCTATTGTAATACTAGTAATGTGGCAGATCTAAATGTAGTTCTACACATTATTATTATTAAAGTATTTGTCGTATTAAATACTTTACAGTTAACCTAATAGTCATATAGTTGTTTCAGTGGTTATAAGAATTTAAAAAATTGACTTTAAAGTAAAAAACAGTTGAATAGAGTAGAATATAAGTAGAGTCCATAAAAATGCAGAACTACGAGGAGTCAGTGTCGTTCCTGGGGACCTGGGGCCCGTTCCAGAAGAGAGTCTTCTTCGTGCTCTGTTTTACCACCGTTCCATGTGGATACAACCTCCTGTCTGTCATCTTCCTGCTGGCTACCCCCACACACTACTGCCACATCCCTGCTAACAGCAACCTGAGCCAGGAGTGGATCCAGGCCAGCATCCCAGTACAGGTCAGAACCAGTAGTAACTGGATCCAGGCCCTTGAAGCTGAAGGATTCCAGTGTACATAGGAAGAAATTTCACTCCAGTTTTAAGTTGCTCTCAATGTTACACACAGAACCTATTTCAGGAAACAGACATACAGTACAAAATATGTAAAACTAAACATAGAACTAGTAGATGAAATAAGTAAAAAAGTAAGTGAAAATGGTGTATAAGTATGTGAAGTAGAGCAGAAATTTGTCAGAGATTTTTTAATATTCCATTCATTAATTGCTCTCTAGAGTGACATATAGAAGGGTTTGCTGATCTTACGCCAATAACAGCGGGATGATATTCTTTGTTTGTGCCTGTCAAAAACGTTAGTCAAGGTTTTGTAATGTTCAGGTGCAAACTTGACTTGGTTAGGTTTAGGAAAAGCTCATGCTTTGGGTTAAGGGACCTTTATTGTAGTGTTGCAGTCAAGACCGCCCAAACCAAGACCAAGTCAAGACAAAGACCAGAGTTTATCGAGACAAGACCAAGACTTTTAGGGGCTGAGACCAAGTCGAGACCAAGACCAGTTCCCCACATTACATGACACATGGTAAAATGTGAAATGAGATCATAGGTACTTCTCAAAATGATCTGAAAGATCCACATTCACATTAAAACATCCACACACAAACACTAAGAGCTGAAATGAACATAAACATCTTTATTCAACACTCCTTTTCCATACTTACCATCACGGGGAAGGGGGACAGTTGTCCCCAACACATTTTTAATTAGGGTTATTGGCTGCATTCAAAGCAATGCTTTTCCAGCCAGTTAGGATGTTAACAAATAAATCAGACGGTGCAAAAGCAATTTATTCCCAAAGTTATGGTCTTGACTGGTCTTCAAATAAATGTCGCGAGTACTACAACATTACTTGTCATGGTTATGATTATAACATTAATTATTAAAGGGTTAATTAGTTAGTTATAGAAGAAGTGTGGTTTAAGCAAACCAAAACAATCTTGACCCTTAGTTGGAAATGAAAAGCAATCACCTGTGTTGAAGCCTGAAGTTGGTTGTTTTCCTCACCAAGCAACCCATCCTGTTGTAGGCCTACAGTTCTCTGTTTTAAACTACTTTATATGCTGATGGGCAGTTTAATCTAGAAAAAATCATATGTTGATTGTATTGATTTTTGATGAAAACTATAAATATTCAAAGTAAAGGAGAATATATGTCCCATAAAAGCAGTGGAGTAAAAAATATAATACTTCTGTGGATATTGGAGTAGTGTACAATAAGTATACAAATATAGAATAAGTATAAACCTGCGGAAAATAGTAAGTAAAGTACAAGTACATCGAAGCTGGAGTATTTGAGTAAATGTACACAGTTACTTTCCAGCTCTGTTGCATACAGTGTTTAAGGTTCAGTTAAGTTATTTTAGTTAAGGTTTGGTTGTAGTTTAGGTACTTAGTTTAATGTACAAACTACAATGCTTGAGGAAAAAAATACAATTTAATTTATCAGATGCCCATTTTAAAGTACACAGGACAACAGTAAAAAGTTTCCAGCTGATGTCTGTATACGAGCTAAGTCCTAAGCTTCAAATACTTAACACAGTCAGCCAATAACTTGCTGTTTATTTTTGAACTGGTCCAGTCTACGATTCACATGCAGGTCAGAACTGGTCTAGTTTGATCTGATGTGGTTGGTTTGACTTGGGGCAGTCTACCTCCACATCCGCATTGTTGTTACATCACAAGTTGGAAACGAAGATGTTGTTTTGTCCTGGTCAGCAGGTGGACGGTCAGTCGGAGAGGAGCAGTTGTAGCCGGTATGAGCTGGACCTGGTGCGGAACCTGTCTGCACTGGGAACCAGACCCACCCTTGACCTGGTCCACAACCTGTCTGTGCTGGGATCATTTCCAGATGTCCTTGTCTCCAGCCTGAAGCAGGAGGGCTGTAAAGACGGATGGATCTACAGTACTGAGTACTACCAGTCCACTGTAGTCAGCGAGGTACTGAACAACTGTGATTCTACTACTGCAGTCCTAATACGATTATTCTAACTGTTTCCATTAATGCGCCCCACTTCCTATCCATCTACTGTATGTTATTTTTTAGACTCTTGCATGTTATGTAATAATCTGGTGTACTTAGAACAGCTTCTGCCTGTAAACACTGATGGGTCATGACCTCTCTCACTGGCCACCAATCATTGACCTGCCACAGATGACTGCAAGAAGCTATCATGAGAAACTGGAAATGACCGGACTGGGGTTACCTCCATGTGTCACCTATCTGTGTTGTGTAATGCCACAACATCTGCTGTACAGTAGCTGTGTTGGCCGAACTTCTGTTTTTACCTTAATTCCAAATTGATTTCAAATTCAAACTTAATTCAAATTTAAATTAAACTGTATGATAATGACGGCCCAAATAATCAGCTCAGTAATTGGGTGACTGACATACACACACAAATGTGCATGAAACCAGAACTAATTAATGAATCTGGATTTAACGTTTAGTTTAGATCATTTTTATGTGCAAATAGAGAGAACAGCTAGATTTCAACATCCGTTGTGAGCTGTGTGACATTTACATACTACACATTCTTTCTGCTCAGGTTTTGACCACTGAGTTCAATGAGGATACATACTACAGTTACTAAACACTCACTTACTCATTGCAGTTTGGACAACAGATAAAAAGCCATCCAAGAAACAATCACATTGTGGTATGCGAAGAGAAACAGCCCCAGGAATATCTAAGAAATAAAGTATTACAAATTAAAAATTTTGCTTTATCTTTATGTTTCCAAAACTTTCCAAAGTTGCACTTTGACTGACATCCTTTGGGTCACTTCATTTTCTGTTTCTGCAGAACAGTAAAGTGTTTCATTATCTTGTATATTGACTGCCAAAACAGTGTGCAGAAAGCTATATGTAGTGTATAGTTTATTTGATTCACATAGTGAGAGATTTCCATGTTTGTAGAGCTTTTGCAGTTTGTGCTTCTTTGTTTGTTTTGGTTTTAAGCATGCTTAAACCGCAAAATCGAAACAAAATCGAAAGCTAAGCAGGTCATCACCAACACAAGGGCTACAGCCAAGAAAATAACAAGGGCTCAAATAACATGGAAAATAGATGATGAGGCAGAGGCAGTGAAGGCTCCACCACAATCGAATCCCCCACCACACGGTGATGTCCTTGTAGTAATTTTAGGCAGGTCCAAACCGAAGACAAGCTGACGTCACAGCCTCACCAAAACCAAGCAACTTCAGGGCTGTTGAAACCACCAGTCTGGACAGAAGGAGACCAGACCCTGGATGACCGGGCACTGAAGAGCTGGACACTGAAGGACCAGGTTTTGAGGGACTGGACATTGGGCAGTCTTTCAGGTAATTGGTACTGAAGGACAAGCAGGAATGTGCCTGGAATGGTAGGACATTTGAGGACCTAAGGACTGTCTATAAGAATGTTGATACTAAAGGACCAGAATCTGAGAAGGTGGAAAATAGAAGACCAGGCTCAAAGAAGTTGAATACTAGAAGGCTGGACTCAGATGAAATGGACCCTGGAGGACCATGCTTAGTGGAGGAACTGGTGAGCTCAAGCAGGAAGAAGGGGTTCAGAAGCTTGGGCAGAAGAAAGTCAGGAAGAGAGACTTAGGATGAACAGGCAACCACTTGTGCAGGAACACAAACATTAAGCATGTATAGATCAGGTCAAAGGACTCAGTGCCCAGACGTACCTGATTAATGGTGACCAGGGAAACAGATTTGTTTGTTGTATTATTCTAGTTTGCATCCCCTTGTTTGCTTTATATTTCAGTGTTTATGTCTGCTGTATTATTCCAGTTTATACTTTTATGACCGCTGCAGAATCCATTGTCTTGCAGTTTAACCTAGTGTGCAGTGACCAGTGGAAACAACCTCTGACCTCTCTTGTCTACTTCCTGGGAGGACTGTTTGGATGCTTCGTCTCTGGACAAATCGCTGACCGGTACTTATCAGTTCCAACTGTTTCCTGTAGTTGTTCCCCTCAGCTGCTTCAGTGTTAGCAGAGATAGAATGTTTTTCCAAAGTACTGTGTGTCTTGTAGTTAGCTGTGAGCAAACCAGGCATGGACTAAAGAGATGATGGTCTGCTTCATGGAAAGAGAAAGTCTATGGCAAAACATAATTTTCAAGTTGAGTTAGCTGAATTCTAACGTCTGTCCTATAATCTAGAGACCATGTACATTCAAAAACATAGAGCTTTCATGGTTTGCCATCGACTTGTACAACCACAATGCAATCTTCCAACAATATCTTCCTAATTTAGTGTGTCTCTTCTTTGAGATTAACATCTGCATAGTGGACCATATATATTGCTGTTGTCGTAACCATTGTTGCATTTGTATGTCAGGTTTGGCAGGAAGCCTGTACTGTTCGGTGCCATTGCCATTATTAGTGTCTTCAGCAGTTCCATGGCCTTTGCCCCGTCCTGGCCTGTCTTCACCATGCTCTTCTTCATGCTGGGCATGGGTCAGATAACCTGCTTCATAGTTGCTTTTGTACTGGGTACGGGATTTTTATTTTTTCATACTGTCGTCTTTTATCCTCCTGTTCACTTACTTTTATCCTCTTCTTCACTGGTTGTTTTTCGGTTGTTAATCTTTATGGAAACTCACTGGAGGACTGAATAAGACCATGTCCATACTGATGAGGACAGTTTTTGCTGACGTATGATTGGCAACATGTTAACCTTTCACTAAAATCACAAACACAAGCTGTCAGTATTTTACACTTACGCAGTGATCTGACAACAGAAACAGAATCACAAAAATGCTCATGTTTTTAAACACATTTTCTCAAAAGGTTCGGAGATCCTCATTGGTTCAACTAGAGTTCTCTTCTCTAGCCTGTGCTTACCTTGCACTTACGTGTTTAGTATGATGCTGCTGCCTGGCACTGCCCACCTGGTTAGGAGCTGGAGACACCTGTCACTTATCATGGCTATGCCAGGCCTGGCATGTATTCCCCTCTGGTGGTAAGTTGACTTCAGTACATTATCAAAATATCTGCATCGTGTGTGCTACCTGATTAATTAGATTGCAGGTGTGATTTTTTCGACATGAAGGAAAGAATAAAATACGTTAGGGTCCAGTTTATGAATTTGTTCCACTGTGGAATTATACCTCCATCTGATAACCAGATATTGTACCTTCATGTACTGCAGACTTCTTTAGACTATGTTCAGACACACAAAATAACTGTGTGAATAAACAACTTTGTCACATGAACATGGTATATCCACTGTCTACCAAACAATAATTATTGCTATGATAACATACCACAGCTCTAAAATTAAAAGTGCCGTGTTTTGCCATCTAATAAACCTTCAAACTCAGTAATGTCAGTCTATGATCGGCCTTGCCTGCCCACTTGGGAAAACTTTACCCACTGGGAACACCCCACTCAAGGAATGCCGTACAGCATGTTTGAACTGCAACTCACCACCCTATTTTAGCTTGAACATGCATCCTGCACATATTCACAATATGCATTTAAACACATGCATAATACAAGGCACATAGATAGGGTCCTCTGGCCTGAGTGGCGTTTTGGAGTCTGTATAACACATATGGTTGAACCAGGGTGATCTAGAGTCCTTCAACTAATACAGGGTATTTATTTTTCCGCTGGTTGTCTTTCCGTCAGGTTGGTTCCAGAGTCTCCTCGTTGGTTGGTGTCTCGTGACCGTTTCCAGGAAGCAGAACTCCTTCTGAGGTCAGCAGCTCTGGAAAACAGAGTTGAAGCTCCTCATGTCATCTTCTTCAATGTAAGAACCGCTAACATTAGCCTTGTTCCACACGCTAAAGGACAGTGGCTGTTTGTTGTACTGCAGTTTCTTTCTCTCCACAGGGTGAAAAAGCAACAAGCCAGAAAGGAGAGCCTGTTGGCTTCCTGGACCTGCTGAGGACCCCAAACATTCGACATATCATACTTGTGCTGTGGCTCATGTGGTGAGTTAAAGCTCTTCAGGAAACACTGGCACTACCAGTGGCATAGTCCATTAGTTTGTCCGTTTAGAGGAACATACAATATCTAAACAACTAGTTGTCCATTTCCATAAAATGTCCTGTGGATATTTATTGTCCCCAGAGGATGATTTTGCCTCTCTGACCTTTCCTCTACCTCTACCATCAGGACACAGTTCCTGCTCTTACTCCAGTACTTCCATCATCTAATGTTCATTCCTGCTTTCCAGAGGAGGAACCCTTTAGTTTTTAATGAGCCTATGACCTTTCTCCTACCAACACCCTCCAGACAAAACTTATATTTTTAACTTCACTAATAGCTAAATCATCAGTGTGTTGTTTTGCTCTGTCCAACACTTTCATATGTGGTTGTTGTAATCATACTGCTATAAGAATTGCAGCCTCTAAGGGATACTAACATGTAGAGTTGTTCTTGTTGTTTGCAGGTTTTCTTTAAGCGTAAGCTATTTTGGATTGTCATTCAACATGTCTGGTCTTTATGGCAACCCCTTCCTAAACTACTTCCTGGTTACGGCTGTTGAACTCCCAGCATGTGCTGTCAGCTGGCTGACATCACGCAGTCTGCCTCGCCGCTGCTCCTATATCAGCCTTACTCTGGTGGGGGTGCTGGCTGTGCTCCTCATGCAGATCACTCAGCACAGTGAGTAAGACCTGGTTCCCCCCACCATCAAAAGCATGATGTTATGTAGGCCCTCCAGTCAGTACCATTGACCAAGGTACTGGCTCAGATCTGGAGATGGTCCTTGAGTTACAGACATATCACTGAAATTCTTATTAATTTTTTGAAACAATGGATCCTTGACATCAGACAACAGTAGACAAAAGCAGCTTGCCTTCTGCATTGAAATGTTTAAAAACGTATATATTTAAATATATATATGTTATATATTTTCTTGAGCAGTATACTTTCATTATCTCAAATTTTTCCAACAATTTTCAAACACGGAGAAATTTGTAATTTTGATCAAGGTAAAGGTGCGTTTCATTTGGTCGCCTTATCAGTGGTGTCATATCTCCTTTATGTATGCGTCAGCATTGTTTTTGTCAACCAGGATAAAGCGTCATAAACTGACGCTTTATCCAATGTTAAGCCACAGTTTTATGATACCCTTTTTAGATCTTGGTGATTTTTACCTATATATTTAACTGGATGAAGGATTTTGTGGGGTAGTGAACAATCAGTTGCTTCATAGTGGTTCAGTGCTTCAGAAATGCTTTGTTCCCCCACCACTAGCTCAAAGCTCTCCTCCTCCCTACAGGTCATCCAACGCTCACCCTGTGCCTGGTGCTGATTGGTAAATTTGGCATTCTGGCAGGCTTAGGGATGTTGTACACGTTCACTAGTGAGCTGTCTCCCACAGTGATCAGGAACACAGCAATGTCATCCTGTGCCATGTCCTCCAGAGTGGGGTCCTCTGTTTCCCCATACCTGATGCAGCTGGGTGAGACCTTTCACTTTATACATAATACTCTGGATAGTGCATATAATAACTTTAGTCTAACACATAGTTGTTTGAAATAGTTTGATAATGTGTAAAGTTAAGTGACTCTTAATGCTCATGTATTGGACAAATCTGGAACTCACTGATCTGGTCTGGTTTTGTCTCTAGCTGTATTTTATGAGTTCCTGCCGTGGATCTTTGTGGGTTCTCTGTCACTGCTCAGTGTTCTGCTCTGCGTCTTCCTGCCCGAGACCTTCAAAAAGCCGCTGCCTGACACCATACAGCAGATGGCACTCACACAATGGTCAGCCTGCACAGTCACATCATATTGCACAGCTTGCAGGGCAGGTTTAGTTAACTTTTATTATACTATTTAGCCGCAGCAAGCCATGGACACAAGCATTTCCACTGCTGCCCCATTGTATGACTAGATGACTCAATACTTCTGTGGCTATTCTGGTGAATAGAGAGAAAATGTAGGTACTCTTAGATATCAGCCTTACTTTACTGCAAACTGATTATAGGTGGCAAATGAAAGAAAAACCCCAACATGAAGTAATACAGAGTCAGATCACCACGAGCGTCCACAGCTGCTTCAGTGCTCCTTGCCAAATCTGTGGAACTCTTTTGGAGGGATGAACACCATTCCTCCACAAGATAGTCCCTCATTTATAGTCTTTATTTAATCAGGTAATCTAACTGAGATCAAGATCTCTTTTGCAAAAGGGACCTGAGTACAGGGTACACAGCCAGACATTAGCATCAGAGACAGGCATTATATGATTTGATCTTACGGAGGCACTGTCTTTTTACACACTAATCCAAAGTCATCCATTTGTGAAATTTGTTGAGATCTGGTGACTATAAAGGGTTTTCAGTGAACCCTGGAGCACTGAAGCAAACTTTACATTAATTTGTCCTCCTCTTGTATTTATGAAAGTAAAAATACCAATTTCAACCATATCCATTACAAACACATGTTAAAATGATATAACAAGTACGATGTAAAAAAACAAACAATGACAATGCATTGTGCAGCTTGAATAATGCATCTCCCTTCTTCTGGCTTTCAGGTTCAAGTGTCCATGGGCCTCCACGCCTCATCCAAAGGATGAAGAGAAATCAGCTAAAGACCACCCTATGGCACTTCAAACAAATAAAAAAACAAAACTTTAGACATTAAAATTGTTCAAAAAACACCAAACTATGTTACATTTTATAAATTACATTTTATTAGGATGGTGGTGTTTCTTTCCACCAGGTGGCGTCTTGTGGACAGGACCTGCAGAGGCTCTAGTGATGCATTCACAGACATTTCATATTAAGTAACAACAGTTGAAGTTGTCGGTTTTGATTCTCAATCATCCAGGTCATACTTATCCAAGGTGGGTTCAAGTGAAGGGCAACTGGACTTGGTTGCTCTCAGATATAAAGAAGCCTTTTGAATGAGAAGCGAAACATCTTCAAGCAACCTCAACCAGGTCCAGCTCCCCTTGATTTTAGTCCACATTGTTAATTTTCACTCTATACAGAAGGGACAGAGTGGTGTGCAATGGTGAGATAACTA
>JAPMOB010244721.1:0-14537 GCA_029875015.1 Lepomis gibbosus | reverse complement strand
ATGTCATAGTGATGTCATCAGGGTTAACTCAGTTTGGGCTTGAAGACTACAAATTCATAAAACAATGCCTAAAAACTAGAGGTGTAGAGTTTGGATGATGGATGGCCGGTTACCAGGCACGGCAGGTATAAAACAAACCGAAATAACAGTAAAATGACCCTACTTCTTACCTGAATAATTACCTCAGTGAAGACTTTCATAATGAGTTTATGGTCTCAGTTTCATGTTTCAAGTCTTCTTAAATACAATATGATGTTCATTTAGTAAATTATGATCCCATTTAGAAGAAAATAGACCATACAGCTGGGTATGCTTCAGGGTGGGTTTATCTATGATTGACAAGTCGTTACCATGGAGACCTGTCAATCAGGCTAGAGTGACTCGCCAGCGCAGTTAAAAAAGCTTATAGGAGTAGGTTGTTCACTTTCTTTGAGTACTTTAGTTTTAAGCCTGTTGTTCGCTAGACAAAATTGTCAGCCCTGTTAAAATGACCGTTAATGTGAATTACAGATGCACCTAGCTAAGAAAGCTAGCTAGCTCCACACACGGCCAATAGAACATAACAAGTATAGGAAAAATTCAGCTCTTTTGGAAGGGACTAAAAGTCATGATATTTCTCTCTGTCTCTGACAACTCCCTCAACTTTATGGTAGTAGACTGCTAAATCACTGTAGTAGCCTGTAAAGGCGTTGCACCCAGGTGTAACTGCATCTGAGGGTACTGCAGGTAATCGACAGACAAGATAAATCTAATGTCTAAAGTCAAAAAAGCCTGGAAAGATAATCTTAAAATAAAAAACATTATAAGTATATAGTTATTTTCTGTGTTAATTATGTGTGTATGTAAGTAAAAGATGCTAGATGTAAGGGCTGCTTTGTTTACAGAGGGTGTTGAATTGAACTGGGTCCCGTTGAAATGAATCGGGTCCACATATAATAGGACCCATAAGCTCTGGCTCGCATTGAGCACAAAGCATGTGCCATCAGCTCACACCCTGACAAAGACTCGGACACATTGCTTGTTACTGAAGCTCACAGAGACAGATATAGGCTTTGGGGGGGCTTGTTACTATGGCAGACAGCAGGCAACAGTTATACCCACTGTCACAAACCATCGTCAACCCAGGGTCCTCCAATTTAGATTAGATCCTCCCCTTTACTGTACAAGTAATGGGTTATTTGGAGGTCGGTCATCCTGAAAGTGAGGTTTTAAAAAGTTCATTAGAGCTGTATTTAAGTTTACTTAAGAAGGTATGTTTATGACTTAAAGTATAAATAGCACGTCTCTATTTGCATCCGTGGTACAGTGTCAATTACAGTAACCCATTAAAGCCAATCTTAACCGAACCTTTGGCAGACCTCCAACCAACACTTTCTAAACTGGTTTCCAAGGCAACCCCAACCAGCTGGACCAATTAGAATTGACAAAGGATCCCCGAGCACTAAACTGGCTGGAGATTAGAGGAAAAGAAGTCACATCCTCAAAACAAACACAACAAATGAAAGAAGGGCGCTCTGATCAGTGGGTGTATTTATGTATGTGTGGCTGTGTGTGTGTGTGGGAGGGGTGAGACGCAAAGACGACGGCTTTGCATGAGCATGCACCTGTGGGCTCGGTTGTGTCAACTTGGGTCTATCATTAGCGGGGACAGATTTAATTAAACCTGCTATCTTTCCTTCCCTCCCTCTGTTTCACTCTCCGTAGGACTGTTGGGTGTCCATGTGGGTTGTTAGAGCCACAGGCAGGAAAACAGATCAATAACAAATAGTTTAGAGTGGCTGATGTTTCTTTTTTCTTTTGAGGCCATCAGGGAAGCACAGTGGCCTCAATTACATGCTGTGTGTGTGTGCGTGTGGGCGTGATTGATCTGATAGCCTTTGCACTTCAATGGGGGATCTACTTTATTGAATAACTGACACCTATGATACCATGGTGTTTGTTTGTTGGTTATTGTGTGTGAATGTGCGTGTGCCTCTTTCTCTGTGAGTTGCAATGTGTGACAAATATCAAAATCAGTGACCTTTACTTTAAACCCTTTTAGCACACTGCTGGGAGGTGAGAGCAGGGTTTTATTCATTGTCACAGTTACTTTGCTCTACAAAGCTGAAACACACTGCAACTACAGAATGGAGTTGAGACCAGAATCTAATCTTTTGATGGATGTTATAAAAATGATTATGCAATAGAAATGTAACATTTCTGTGAAAGCAACACGTTACTACAAAAATGAGCCCCAAAAAAGGCTAAAAGCTCAGGTTCGGTCATCTCTGGGCATCACATGCTGTCTTCCAAGTTCTAATTCTTAGTCAGAGATATTTTGAATTTCTGACAGTATCAATATTTTCCCCTTGCTGAAGAGAACTACAGAAGTGTCAGCTAAATGACTGCAAAAAGGTCTGCTGGCAGTTACATCTAAATAAAATCCAATATTAACAAAAATACTGTCTATTCACCTAGGAACAAGACAGTATCTGGTTTCACCTGTCAACGAACGGCTTTCATGTTAAGTGTAAAAGCCATTCCTGTGGGTAGGTAGGATGACCATATTTTGGTTTTCAAAAAAGAGGACAGTTGGGGCCGAAGGCAGACGGAAACCCACAGTGCATGTAATGTTGGGGCTTGGGGGATTCAAGTAATTGATTGCTTGCACCTTTATTTGATACTGACCCGTACATACCAGCTTTGCAGGTCACACGGTCCCAAAACAAAGACATGTCCGGGAAAAAGAGGACATATGGCTATTTTAATGATGCGACTACTCTCAAGTTGAAATCACAAGAGTTTTTTTCCTGTTCTTCCCATTCTGCTGTTTGTAATGCAGCATTACTGTGACAGAGAAGAAGTTAACTAGACAACTATGGCAAGTGCGGTATGTCAAGTAAAAGCTAGTCAGTAATACAATCACAGCCTTAGCTAAATCTAAAACTATATTTGCTTATTCTCTATCAGTAATCAGGAATTGAAAAATGATACATAAAGTGATATATTTTGCTAACTCTGTTCCTTTTTCAACAAGGTAGGATGTAGAAGACAAAACCCAGCTTACTGTACGCCAAAGGTAACAAAGCAGATCACAGTAGTTGCCATATCAGCTTTTTAGAGCAATTGCTGTCATGATTTGTTGTGGTTAAGCTAGGCTACATTGAAATCACATATTTTAATCTATTAACTTGTAAATGTATGCCACTGCTTCAGTTACTGCTCTCTGCTTTTGGCAGATTACTCTCATGTCAACATGTCAGTTAAGATTTTAAAATGTTGTATTTGTTTGCAGCTAATATACAGCTGGACTATGTATGTATCTGACCTGTGTCAAGGACAGCGCTATGCTGCTGTCAGTACTGCTGATGAGTTGAGAGCTCATCTTGGCTGGGGTCACGATCTTTTGGCCATCACTCCTTCATCCTTTGATTCTTTAGTCTCTTTTCTGTCTTTCCCCAAATAATGTTGCCTTTTTCAGCCTTTCTCTCTCTGCTTGTTTCTCTCTTTTACTCCCTTGGTCTTAAAAGGCTTTAAAGGAGTTTAGGCGTAGCCCTCTCCATGGTAACATCATCTCCCATTCTTACACACACACACACACACACACATACACACGCACATTTTCTTGCTGTCTCTCATCTCATAATTCTGCCCTACCCTGAGCTTTATCTCTGTACCCTCCCCTTATATGCACTCCCTCTCCCCTTTCTCTTTCTCTCCCCTCCTTCTCTCTCTCTCTGACACACACACACACACACACACACACACAACCTCTCCTGCTCTGGCAGCTGGTCTACTGCTAATGCTGCACCATCCACTGGCCGCGAGATGTTCACCCCAGCTTGTAAAGGATCTGCAGGAGAGCCGAGGTAAGGTTTTCACACTCATTCCCCCCGGAGCAGAACACGGCAGAGATCATACTGCTGCTGCTGTTGGCTGCTGACAACAGCTAACTGAAATGACTGATGGGAAGAGCGTGAGTGAGCATGTGTATGCTGATTTGTGTGAGAACTCTCCAGCTGGAGCAGGGAGCCTGTGTGAGTTGCAGGTTCGGTATGAGACCTGTGATCTGCATGCGCGCACACACACATTGTCAAGTGAAGTGTGAATCTAATTCCAGGGTTCTTTGTCCTTTCTGTATTTTCTTAAACTTGAGTAAGATATTGTTCTGTGTGTGTATTAATTTCTTTATTTGCATTATTTTATGTGTATGTGTGTGCGTGCTGTGGGAGAGCCTGTGGAAGCCTGGTGGCACGCAAATTGTCTTTCGAGTTATGCTGCAACGATGCTGCAATGTCTGGTTATGGTGCTACATTCTCTGACGGTTTATGACACCATGTTGCATTTATATGTGTGTGTGCGTGCGTGTGTTTGATTGCAGGGGGATGGTGAGTGGGGGCATGAAGTTAGGTTTCTTCGTATGTGAGTGGGTGGACATGAACAGTGTTTCTCAATATTTTCATAAATTCAACTCAAAACACTGTGTTCATGCAGCAGGAGGAAATTCAAGGCAAGCAACAGATAGGATACCATCAATAGACATAAAAACAAATACGTTATTTTTTACTAGAACAATATACACATGTGAATAATATGTGAGTGTTGAACTGTGCATGAGCCAACGAGTCTTGCATGCACGGATTTTCTAGTGTGTGTCTGTGCCAGTGGGCATTCATTCATGTTCCTGTGCATATACTGTAAAGTGAGTGTGGGTAATTTGTGTAGCGCCACTGAGGAAACATGGTCCCTACTGTGTGCAGTGCAGAGAAAGAAGCAGCGAGAGACATAGAGATATTATGTGATACATAAGTCTGTTTCCCTTGAAGAAGCTTTGCATGTGTGGTAATTTCCGACATCTTCCAAGACATCTAGAAAGAGATGAAGGTTTCAAGCCTTTTACAGTTGAGGAAGGTGAAGATCCACTACCGTCGTCTGGGAAAAAAATGACTTACATCAGTTTTTCCTGCAGAAAATTATTGTATTTCACTCTGTTCTGTTTTATACAGACTTATGAGACTATGTATTCTTTTAAAGAACGCATTCTTCTAACTATATAGAAAGTTTAATCTATAAGCAAAAAAATAGGCCCTTGCTTGGTTCATTACACTCTGTGGTTTTGCCATTACAGCCTTATTTGTTGTGGTATGACCAGAAGCTTATGGTGGTTTATGTTAGCTAATAGTGATTAACTTTTGGTAGATTTACAGTAGCTCGACATTACTGAGTATGTTCATTTTTTACCACAGTTCCATTACGTTTAACTATTAAGCATCCCATAATTGCCATTCATAACTGTAGCGGCCGCTGTTCACCAAATGTTACATAGAGTCACTTAAAGTTTCCTTAACCCCTAAGCACAATCAATGGCGAAAAACGCAGACACGAGAAAGTTCATTTCTATCTTTAGCCCCCCAGATGATCATCTGCGGGGAAATGTGCTTAGTGTGGGAGTGTAGCCTTCAGCTGGAACCCTCCAAGTTTGAATAGTTTGTGATTGCTGACTGTGGAGTATTTATTTAGGAATTCTACATCATGTTCATATCAAGCCAAGGCAAGTTTATTTGTAGATCACCTTTCAACAAGAAGGCAATTCAAAGAGCTTTACATATTACATGAAAGCAGAAAGACAAGATATAAAAGAAACACAAGGCAAAATAAAGACAATATACAAAGATGCTCATAAACTAAATAAAATAGAAGATAAAAACAAGATGAAATAGAATAAGACAGATGAAACAGCAGAATAGAAATTACAGTGCAGTGTAAGATATGAATACATAGTCCCAATGTCAACCAAAGATGCAAAAAAAAAGACTCTTGACGCAGCAGTTTCAGACTAAGGGGTTTGACAAATCACAGTTCTGCAGTGTCAAGTGGATGGTGGCTGGTGCTGCCGGCAGCTCTGTGCATCTGCTGCTGATTCCAGCTCAGAACGGTGGCTATAATCTGCACCTCTCAGATGGAGTGAATTCAGGGTTGTCCCAGTTACTTAAATGTGCATGAGCGTGCACACAGATATGCAATGACACACACAGTCCACTCATTTACTCTTATGGTGATCTTAGCCACCAGTTTCTGCGAAAACAGCAGAAAAACTTGTCATTACAAATCACTATTGCATTAATCTTTGTTTACCCAATTTCTTTTAACTCTATTTGAGTAAATTCTTTCATTGTGCCCAGACTCTGTTTCATCTCTTTTGTCCCTGTTGTGACTTTAGCAATCCATTTGAGAGCTGCTAAAAGTCAAATACCACTCAAAGAAGACAGCACACACACTATCTTATGTCCTCACACCTCTCCTCTCCTCTCCTCTCCTTCCTCTGCTTCTTATTAACCATCTTTCATTAACCCACCCTCAATCTGCCAACACTTCCCATCATCCCTCCCTCCTCCTTTCCCTCACCTCCATGCCTTTCTCACATACGTCACATGTGCTCCTGCGGTCATTAACTCTCATTTCCAGGCACATCTCTCGGCGTGAGTCATCCCCATATCCTCGTAGATCGTTACGCATACCTTTCCAAACCTTTGTTGCTCTTCACTTCTGCAGTCACTTTTCTTTTTTCCGCGGCTCTAACTGAATCCAAACCAAATCTGTCTTTTCCTCTCCTTAATCCGCCTCATGCTCCCTCACCTACTTTGTTGGTGAGATCAATGCAAACTTTGAGTCAGAGACACGAGTCACCGTGGGATTTGCTTTAAAGCTTGTGTTTGTACTTGTGTGTTCCCATTAAGTCGAAAATGAAACGGGGAAATTGCCATGTTCTCAGAGTGCACCTGATTAAATTGTTTTTGTGTGGGCTGAGCTTTGCAGTTGCCCCTGTGGGTGTTTCTCACTGTGTTTGTGGGATCTTGGGTCTGTGTGTTTCTCTTTATAGCCAGCCAGAGCTGCAGTGTAGGGGAAGTACGTGAATTAAATGGATGTTTTTCTCTGATCAGTGTTGTCTGGAAGAATGAAAACGGGGGGAGAAGGCACAGTGGAGGCAGTGGGTGGAAGATGTTCACTGTGTGTGTGTATGTGTGTGTGTGTGTGTGTGTATGTGTGTACATGTCACATTCGTGTGCACCCGTCAGCATGAGTGAGTGCATGTCGGTGTGCTTTAATAGGCTACTGTATGTATATATTTGTGATCTGTGATTGTTTCTATGATTGTGTACGCTCATTTGTGTGTGTGATCTGGAAGAGTGGGTGTGTGGGTGGGCTCGCTGTCACTTTCACTAAAATCCACCAACATAGAGAAGAACTATGGGGGGGAAAGCAGGAAAATAAAAATAGAATGCAAACAAGGAGAAGATTTAGTGAGGAGTGATAGATTGAGAAATATAAAAGACTTGAAAAGGGAAGATGTAAGAAGGATAAAAGGAAAATTAAAACTTGAAAACTAGAAACAAACTAAAGGAATGCAAAAAATACAGCAGAAAACATTTTTATCTACATATTGTTGTGCACTGGGCTGTAACCGAGTAAGATTAGCATCTCTTATCGTCACAGCTAAGGCGACCCTATAATAAAAGTAAAGTATAAAAAATATTTTATAATTGCTTTTAAAAATCTATTCAGTAAAGTGATCTTTCCTTTTGATTTGATTCAATTGCTCAGTAAAGTGCAGAGCTCCTTTTATTAGTCACACGTGTTAGTCATGTAAGTGCAGACCACAGAAAATGTAACGTCACAGTAAAAACCTGCAGACTTCTCCTTTACTAACAGCACATCACATCAAAACATCACATCAAAGTAATTACTGTCAGTACATTATGTCAAGTATTTCAGAGGCAGATGTTGCACTTTTTTCTCGAACCACATTTGCTTCAGTTACTTTATAAGTGAAAATTGTACATACAAAACATGCATCAATTTTGTAATATATGATGAAATACTAAAGATCAAACTGCCTAACGGGATATAAGGTATGACAGAGACCATTCTGCGACATAATGACTAGTTTTGCTTTTGATACTTTGAGTGCATTTTCCTGGTTTCCAGTTTTTACTTTACTGCACTTTAGAGTTTGAAAAAGTCCATTTACATTGTGTGTGTTTATTAGGCATGGTAAATGTGTTGAATGCATTTTCCTTTCAATAAAACATTTCCAATGCCAATTTTTGAATTTCTGAATTGTTTACTTGCTGGCTGTTTTCTTCCTCACTGCCTTTGCTGGTGCATTGCTGCTTTTCTTGACACGTCTGCCACCTGTAGATCAGTGGAACAGTTTAAAACTCATGCACATCATAAAACTGCTCCGTGGCTCCACTAGTGATTAAAAACTCCACTAAGATTTTGTAGTCTGGGCTTTTTTTGGGGGTAATTGTAGCACGGTATTGCCACTTTAAAAGGTTCTAAATGCTTCTTCCTTCACTGCACTTGTGTGGAATAAAATGTCTTTTTTTGTTTGATCATGTTCAGTCCAGCAGATGGAAGATATTTCCTCCATCAGTCCATGTAGTGTTTTCAAACAAGTACACAGAAGTCTGGTCACGAATCTTTAATTACTCCTAGTATCCCAACATCGCAACTTAATTATATGATTAGCGTAAGACATCATGCTTTTTCATGTCTTCACAATTGAATTATCTCATAATCGTCTTATAAGAATGCACTTTTTACATTAATTTTGGTTAAATTAGAGGAATCACAGTAGTTACAATGTCTGCTGACGTCATGACTTCAAAATATAATGAATTAATCTGTTGAGATCTCTGATGTAAACCGTTACTGAGCTTTCCTCGGTGGGTGACATGAAGTGAAAGGAACACACAACAACCATTAACTAGTTATCTAATGAAAATGACATAACACTCTTAATGTAATTGAAAAAAATGCATCTAGTGTGATCATGGTTAACTCAGTTATTACTAGCTGAAATCATACTTTTGCAAGATTCTGACTTTGAAGTCAACAGTTAGCAGCTAAAAGAATTCCCCTACAATCTGTGTGTGGGTTGTAATAGATGGTAAAGGATGTGATTGAAGCAGGAGCCATAGCCAAAGCAGAGTATGTGCTCAGTCTCATCAGCAACCCTCCTGGAAAACCTTGTATGAGCAGGTAACCTATTAGACACACCGGAGGGAGGGATGAATGTAGAGAAAGAGGGAGGGAGATGAAAAATAGGAAAAAGGTCTCTCATGTCTGCCTGGGCACTCATCACCCCCTGGGAATCTATCTAATGACTGAATACCTTATTAGGTTTTGGGGAGAGGCGCGGAGGAAGGGAGAGCAGAAATAAAGTAATAAAGATGGAAACATCACGTCTCCCGAGAAGTCTCAGTGCCAATGGATGACAGGGAGAAAGTTATTAAGAAGGAGACGAGGGACTAAAACAAACCTGGACTGATGGGAGAGAGAAAAAGTCTAGATGGAACAAGAGATAAGGGGAATTGATCAAGTTTGGAAAATGGGTTCTGTGAGACATTAATATATCCTAAGAGAGACAGCTGTGCATTTATTTCACTCATACTG
The DNA here is from genome assembly GCA_029875015.1 of Lepomis gibbosus. Taxonomy (NCBI): domain Eukaryota; kingdom Metazoa; phylum Chordata; class Actinopteri; order Centrarchiformes; family Centrarchidae; genus Lepomis; species Lepomis gibbosus. Next base: position 5,099 of record JAPMOB010244721.1, on the reverse strand, counting down.
TAGTCATTGTCTGCTAGAATACACTTAGCACTGTTGTGTGCCGTTTGCATAAAACAAAAAACTCATAAACTGCAAAACAGAAAAAAATCTTCTTTTGTAGAAGATTCATCTTTAAACAATGTATCAAATGACAACGTAAAAAAAGTGACAATATGAAAGGGGTTACTCATAGTGATGAACCTACAGAGAATTATCACCTGGATCTGCAGGTGCCCTCAGCTGTGTGGCGTTTCAGCTCATTGTTTATCTGTCTGGCCTGCAACTTTACTGTTTTGGTTGCTCATAGCATAATTTTTGGTCACAGTGGGCAGCTATTTTCAACTAAATACCTCTGAAATCTCACTGTACATCACCTGCTCAGCGCCAACAGCAGATAGACACAGTTAGAGACTAACTGACCCAGCCAAGTGGCCTGAAACACGACTCCAAATGAATGTTATGTTGCTCCATCTGGGTGTGCGAATAAGCAACTGTTTGCTATAACAAGTTTGCAGTATCAGTGATGAGGCAGTATATCTGTACTGGGGTAGTATTTGTGGTTTAAAGCACACCACATGATGCAGAAACAAAGCCTGGTATTAGACAGCTGTGCATACAAATAGCAAGTCAGTATGCCTAGCTAAGACTTCATGTTAAGCGACAGTTTAATTATGTATTAGAAGAAAGTGACTTCTGTCTTTCTTACCTCTACCACATACTTACACACACACACACACACACACACACACACACCTACACACACACACACACACACACACACACTCTCACTCACTCACAGCTGTGTAAGTGCAAAGACACTTGTCTTTCACAGTTTCCCTAGATGCTGTTTTGTTGCTCTGTTCAGAGTTGTTTCATCAGTAACAGCAGTGTTAAGAAAAAAAAATATCTATACGGACATACAGCTGTGAAGTCTGACACTATTTAAAGGTGGGGTATGTCATTCTAATCCACCACACATCTTTATGTCATTCAGCGAATATCTTCTCACTGTCTGCTAGATGTCCGTTTTGTGTGTACGTTGAAAAAAAATCTAGTGTTTGTACTCAGCCCCGGCTCTGTAAATGGGAAACAAACAAAGTGGCCTGGAGCCACTGCACTTCAGGTAATGTTAAATGACTTGCCCACAGATATTCAATTTATTTTCTTGTTCACCAAGACATGCTTTTGTTGGGATGTTAGCTATAGAGTAGCAGGAGTGTTGTGAGCATCGCTCTGCGAAACTGTTTTTCTCCTAATCCTGTTGCACAAAGCAGCGCTGGCATCCAGTTTTAACCTGGAGTTAATGCAGCAGTGGTAACAAAACTGTTTGATAGTTAAAAAGCTCTTGGTGGTAGAAAAGACACTGCAGTGACCTGGTGACATCATCCTTCTGGTTGCTATAGCATGATATCACCCCACCCACTTACCAACATTCGAGTGGTAACAGAAAGTGTGGTAGTGGTGGTGTGAATGAAAGGTTCACAATTTAGGATGATGTCGATGTGCTTCAGTTGAGTGAGGAGAGATGAGGACAAGAGTCCAGATTATGAAAGCAACAAACATTTTCTATTTACAATATTCTGGAAACTATTATTGCTCAAAAGAATAGCAAAACTACCTATGTTACAACAGTTACACAGTAGGGGCATTAGCAGGCAGGTTAAGTTAATAAATGATTGTTTACATGCGAGATTAGGTCACATAAAATAAAACAAGGACAATATGATCCTCTGTTTTAAATCTGAGGGCCAACCATCAAACATCAACTGTAGCTATACATGATGCTACATTTATGTTCATTCTGCGAAATACAAGCATACAGTCTGTAATTCTGTGTAAAGAGTGTGTGCTGGACACTTGTGTTGTGTAAAAGAAGTGGATGTTGTCACTGTGCCGTCACCCAGGGTTGGGGACTACAGTTTTGAAGCCTCGAGTTTACTGAGCTGTAGGGACTTGTCAGTCACAACACAGCCACGTCCTAAACCATACCCTGGTCTATTTTCACCTAAATGGGACCATAGTCTACAAAATGAACATCATGCTGTACTGACGAAGACTTTATACTGGCGATTGAGGCCATAGACTCATTGGGAAAGTTTTTCCTGAGGTTATAAATCAAGTGGGAAGTAAGGTCATTTTGTCTGTTTTTCATAGACTCCTATGACATCTTTTGCAACTAATGGAGTTGCCGCTGCTGGCCATTAGAACGGATGCAGGGTATATACCATTTCTGCATTGGCTTCACTTTTCAGACCCAGGCGTTGCCACCTGGGTTGGAGTTGTAGTGTTCAGTGAGGGTGGGATCAATATAAAAAATAATAAAATAATGAACACATGTGGCAGAGTCAAATGAAAGCCATTGTGCCTTTCTTCAGTTTTCTAGAGTACATTATTTCTCTTACTATAGACAATTAAAAGAAAAAAAACACAAAACAAAATTTTCAAAGATGTGAAAATTTGCATATTTTTGTATGAACTTCCTTTATACCAATGTTAATAGGTTATTTTGGCCACTTGGGGGCAGCACAAGAAGCTGTAAACACAACACTGACATATAATCACCTTTCAAGTTGATGTGGCTAATGTGCTAGCAAATAGTTTCCCATTTACACATTCTGCAGATACAGAGCAATGCAGGATTCATTGTTTCTGGACACCTGATGAATGTAAGTACAATATTCTCTCCACTGACTCTTAAGAAAAATATCTCTTGATCCACTATGTTCAAGAGCAAGCCACAAGCAGTGTCTGTCTGCTGCTTGGTGCTGAGCAGGTAACACTTAGTGTCCAGGTTACACGACATCTCTAAAGAGAATGAGGTCTGCTCTCAAAACTGTCACTGTCAGGTTTATAAATGAGAGTTTTATTGAAATGCATTGTATTGAATGTCAAACCCACCCATTACTAATGCAATGACACACTGACTTGACACACACACACACACACACACACACACACACACACACACACACACACACACACACACACACACACACATTAAGCCAATGGAGCGTTTTATTGCTTTTAATCAGTACTCATCTCTCATCCTTGATGGAGCTCTGGACCAAGAGCACATCCACTCATCCACTCATCGGCCACATAGAAAGAGAGAGAGCCGGAGCACATTAAAAATATGTCATTGTGAGAGCATTTGACCGTAATCATTCTCAACAGGCTTCACACGTGCTTGTTTTGTTTCTTGGACTCCTAGAATACTTTTTGAAGTGATTTCAAATCAAATCAGTGTTCTGTTAAAAGCAGAAATGACACAAAAGTTGAGGTTTAATATGAAAATAAAACCCCGAACCTCTTTGGCACAATATCCTTAGTTTCTTTTATTTTATGGTATCATGCTAATTGTTTGCCTTTGAAGTCCATTTTACACAGTACACACGACAATAATCTAATACGAAAGCCTGGAAAATATGTAAAATAATAAGTGTGAAAATAATACCTTTGTCAGAAAGGGTTTTTAATGGATTACCAGCGAGACAAAGTGAGTTTCCCTTGGCCTCCAAAATACCAGGTTCACGTGTCTTGTAGGAAAACCATGTTACAAAAACTAGTTTCACAATCTTTATTATTTAGTTCACTTATATTTTTAAAGTCACCCTGAAATCAAAATTTATTTTTGCTAAGTAATCAGTATGCCCCTCCTTGGTGGGTGCATTTATTGTGTTTAACGTAACAAAGTCTCAGTAAATGAAGCTTTTTGGAAGCACTGAAGTATAAAGTATACCATGAGTTTTTTTGAAACCTTGTGAGGTCTTTATGTCCATTAGCTGTGTTAACTCTGAGAGTGAGACCTGTCAAATCTGGAGTGAGGAGGAAGGATGTCAGGAAGGACACTCCCTTTGGTCACAACAAGGGAGGTTTCTATGTATATACTGCCGTCTGACTGCACGGTTGTTCAGCTCCTCCCGTTTCCTTTAATAGCCAAATATCGCACTCTGTGTTACAAAATGAATCAAGTTTCACTCTGCTGTTGAGCATTTGGCATAATTTCCATTCAGCACAGACACCTGCAGTGTGGTTTTAAAAGATTTCATGACTCAGCCCTGTGCAAACATTGCTTTCAAACAACACAATCCATATCATAATGAAAGATCAAGATTTCAACTATGCTGGAAACATGATCTCAGTGTTAAGTTTACTGGATCAGGCAGCAGGTGTCAGGTGTAGTGGGTGTGTTGTAATTCCAAAATACTGCGCTTTATCTTTGCTCATTCAGGACGTTTTTGCATATTACTCTATGACTGACCGCTTCAGACGCCCAGAGAAATAAGCATACTTACGAGGGGGATACACAGTGCAGGAAGTGAACACATTTCCTGGTGGTGGGCATGAGGGCAGACCAAAGCCTGGTTGTTGATGCCCTAAGTGTGTGTGTGTGTGCGTGTGTGTGCTTAGGAAACAAAGGGGTTCAGATGAGATATTGTGGTCCGCTCTTCACCTTGCTCCTCCCCTGCTGAAATGTGTGTATATCTAAGTGGACCTGCATGTGTCGGATGTATGTGTGCGTGTGTGTGTGTGGGGGGGGTGTATGTTTAACAGCCTGTGAAAGCCAGAGAGCAAGCAGTGTTTCAGGAAAGTAGTTGACTGGTCAAGTGGCAAAGTGGGAAAACAACAGCTCCGGGGAGGCAGGTGGCAAGGAAGAAGAGACTGAGACAAAAGAGGAAAAAAAAGAGGGCAAATAGAGGCGAGAGAGAAAGAGATAAAGAGCGAGAGAGGAAGGGAGATTGGGTCAGACAGAGAGACACAAAGTGCAAGTATACACAGTATAGAGAAAGAGAGAGCGAGAGAGAGAAAGAGCGAGACTGACAGCAGAGCATACACTTCCCAGAGGAGAGCGCCTGAGAGTGAGAGACACTGCTGAGAAGTTCAGTCGGACAAAATGCTGAGGAGGAGAAGCGTCTCATTTGGTGGATTTGGATGGTATGTTGACTTTTCATTGGATGCTAATGTGTTTGTATCTACAATATGCATAGGCACGCTCATGATTGTGCACTTTATGATTATGTTTGAATAGTGAGTTTAAATTATGTACATTATGCCGCTCAAGGTGTATGTGCTAGTTTTAACAACTTTGTCTGTGTGTGTGTGTCTGTGTGCGTGTGTGT
>JAPMOB010244718.1:0-14444 GCA_029875015.1 Lepomis gibbosus | reverse complement strand
TGTTAAGGTAGTTCTCATTTTTACTTTTGTGCAAACCCTTTTGGCCTGTTTGCATTTGAAAGTACAACTACAGTACTATAATGAGGAGCAGAGGCGAAGGAGTGCAGCTTTCCCTTCCAAGACGTAGATCTGTTGCCTGGCATTATTTGTTTTGTTTTGAAAGGAAAAGGAAGTCGCTCGTGTTTGTTGTCGATTCTGATTGGCTTGCATGGCTTTATTCGTCTCCCTACACCCATACGTTTGGCGGCGTATTTATGCAGGTTAATGTAAACGACAACTTTTTTGAAAACGATGTTGTGTGCACGATGTTATTATTGAAAACGGAGGGGGGGAAATATCCGTTTCTCTAAATACCCGGCTATGTGTAAACGTGGCCATAGTAGGGGAAGCACAAAGTTATCAGCCACTTGGCTAAACACTTAGCTAACTGGGTCCAGACGAGCACCGTGACTGGCAAACACATGATATTGAGAAAGTGGAAAGATTATTTCAGGAACGGGTTTTAGAACTGGGTAAGATGGCGGTCTTTGAGAAAATATCGCGGTCCGATGAACGAGGTCGGAGTACAATGAAAAATGGGGAACGTTACATGAGCAAACTTTATGGACTAAGTCCCAGACTCTGTGGTTTCCCCACCGTACTGGTGTTAAGTCTGTCTCAACAGATTATCTGGACTTGTCAGGTGTGTGTGTATTCATGGCTGTTTATTAGTTTTATTCTATTTTTCTTTTCATTCTGTCGCATTTTTGATTTCACTATAAAGGTAGGATGAAGCTGGTGAGGACACAAAGCAATAACATGGGCAGTATAATTTTATTAAGGATGCTGATCCGTCATGTGACAGTGGTGCAGGGGACAAACTTCTATGCTGAAGTTTTACTTCAGATACACCAGCGATGCCTTGGGCCCCCTGTTCTGTTGTGTCCGGTCATCCAGCTCGCTGCCTTTTTAATAATTCTTTATGGTTGAAGTTATCTTCATTTGTATTGTAAAACAATAAAAGTCTCCAAAACAAACTGAATATCGTGGAGAAGTCCGTTGTGAGGCTCAGACCTACACCGGGACATGAAAGGCTCAGGAAACCTCTGCAGGTGTTTTGAGTTAATTAGCTGATCGGAGCTCTTCTCAGGTCGACATTTCTGCCACTTTTTGAATTAAAAAGCAAAGGTTTATGAACTTTGTCACATTATTCAGATATTTTTTTTATTTTTTATTTAACCTTTACTTTACCAGGAAAGAAATCCATTGAGTTTTTTAATCTCTTTTACAAGGACGTCCTAGAAAAGATGTACAGCAACACTATTATTAAATTATTTACCACAAAGTATCAGGTAAAAAGACATAAAATCATAAAGAAAATTTAAACATCATAATTTGAGTGTTACAGGTGCAAGATGTGTTTAAAACCTGACAGTTTTTGTTTACAACTGGAAACAGGAATAAAAGACTTCAACTTGAGCTGCAGATCATCCCGAGTCCAGGGGCCAAAATAGGACAGACTCATTTTTCCTGACTCTGTACTTTAAACCGCAGCCAGCTGCTGGCCCTGAGACTGTGTGTTCTGCACGGCAATAAATTTACAGTAGATATGATGGAAATTTTCCTAAAATGGCTTTGTATATGAAAATGTACCAATGCTTCATCCTTCGAATACTGAGTGAGGTAAACCCAGCAAGGGTATATAAAGTACATTGGTGAGTCCTATAGGGTGACCCTGTTATATACCTCAGAGCAGCATGGTAAATGTTTAGCTAAGGTGGTGGGACAAGTCTATAGATGGTGTCTCTGTAGTCCAGCTGTGATAAAAACAGACTTGTTCCAAGCCGCTTGTTTTTGCTCCTGTAACTGTGTGTTTGAGTCATTTACACCACAAACAGCTAAAATATGACAAAATGTGTTTGGGAAGTGGCAGGTGCTCGGTGGGTTTTGGTTTCTGTCTCTCTCCCTTCGCCTCCCTCTCGCTCGTCCTTTCCTCCCTCCCCTCCAGGGCGGAGTTGAGGGCTACGTCACTGGAACGCTGGGCGTTTCCCCCCCAGCTGCAAGCAATCTGCGTGTCACACACCTGCCTCCTGTGATCATCAGGACTGCCTTTCATACCTGCCACCTCCTCAGTTCCCCACCGGAGGAAAAACAGCCATTAAGGACAAAGGTACTGAAACACGACAGAAATGATGGGAGGCAGACAGGAAAGGCAGGAGTTACTATAAAATACAAAATACTGTCAGTAATAAAAATTATAGCGAAAGGAGGCGGGAGGAAGTTACAATGACAGACTGAGAGTAGATCACTCAGGACTGAACGGCACCTTGTTTTCATTGGGGAAAGGGAATAAAGTGTGGAAACTGTGGGGTTAAAAAAAATGTTGAACATTTTGCACATTGTTTGAGTTGGAAAGACAGATATTTCAAGATAAGCTTCAGAAACCAGGGCGGGAATGGGATCTGAAGAAAAGGGTTTTAAGAATCACCAGGAAGGCGTTATTTAAATTTTTTTAAATGAGAGCAGCTGAATGGGGTTTGTAGTTTGTAGGTGACTCTGTTCCCCTGTACCTGTTTTTGCCTCCGTTTCCCTTGGGTGGTGATGACCCAGTGGATAAGACACCTGCCTTTGGTGTGAGAGACCCGGGTTCAATCCCCCACCTTGAGCAAGCCACTTAACCCCTCGTTGCTCCAGAGGCGTATGTATAGCAATTGTAAGTCGCTTTGGATAAAAGAGTCAGGTAAATGTAAATGTGCCCTGCTTTAGTGTTCTTGGAGACCTCGCTCTGCTCTCGTGCCGCTCTTCCACGGAGAACGCCTGGCTGGAGATTTCCCCGCCGCAGACTCACGTCTCTGTCAGCCCTGTTTACCTGGCTCGCCTGGCCTCGCGCTTACCTGCCACACCGGAGGAACCTTACCCACAGCATCAAGTCCATCTAACCGTAACTGGTGTTCAGTAAACTGTGTGAAAATCCTCCTGAGCTGTGTTCTTGTCTGCATCTGGGTTCTGAGCCGCAAAAACCAGAAATCCCATAATACTGTAAATTCCTAAAGAATTAGAAGAGCTGAGAGAAGCCTTTTCATTTGGAAATCCAGGTCCCATAGTTTGGAGGGTACAGAACCCAAGGTTCTTTAAGTCCAGAGAGACGTTTCCACAGCCAGTGATGGTTCGGGGCTCCATGTCCTCTGCTGGTTTTTATCCAGTCAGAGTCAATGCAGCGTCACCAGGAGATCTTTATGCTTCCGTCTGCTTTATGGAGATGCTGACTTCCTTTTCCAGCAGGACTTGGCACCTGCCCACCGGGCCAAAACCACTAGGAACTGGTTTGCAGACCATGGTGTTACTGGGATTGACTGGTCAGCCAAGTCGCCTGACCTAAACTATGCAGAGAATCTATTTGCTGTTGTCAAGAGAAAACACCAGAGCAACAGTACAGACGAGCTGAAGGCTTTCTAACAGCTCAGCAGCGACACTTTGATAATTCATGCAAAAGGAGCCCCGACCAAGTGCTAAGAGCCCGATTTAGTATCATCCCGAATAAAGAGTTCTAAATTGCTTGTGCATTCTTAAATATTGCACGTTCAATTTTAGTACCTGTTGTGGGTGATTTACGTAGAATTACTGCGTAGATGGAAAAGGGAGCAAACACAGCGGCGCCACCCGGGTTTAAATGTTTTAATGGTTTCCTCCATGGAGAGTCTGGAGGGGAAGCAGCCGCTGGGTAAAAACCTCGGCCGTCTGTACATGCACGTCCGGCCTCAGACTGCACTAAGAACTAAGACAGCACCCCTGAAAAACTGCGCTGGGAAACCCCAGCAGAAACAGCTACTGTATGCTGGAACGACCCAGACGCCAGGAAATGGCAGCAGATCGCGCTTCATCCGGCCAGAGGGAACGACTGCTGCCCGTCCGCACAGCGCGACCTCCCGTCCCTGGCCCTGTACACCCCGACGCCCCGTTCCCTCTCCAATACCTATAACGGGTTGGGTTGCTGTTCCGACCGGCGCGCTGGATGGATTTTACGTGTGATCTGTGCACTACTGCAGCTGGGGGTGCATTGGATCTTCATTAAGGCAAAGTACTAAATGAACAACAGGTGCTTTCTGGCACACCGTTAGCAGATCAGCTTACAGGTTAATTTGCTGGTGATATCAAGTTTGCACACATTTACTCACGCAGACCTGTAGTAAATCTTTAGTCTAATATTTTGAGACGTTAACACCTCCCCTGCTGGAACTCATTCGAACAAATGAATCCGAGGAATCTGGATCTACAGAGTCAAACCTGCTCTTCTCAGGACAATTAGGCTGCGTTCAGACTGCAGGCCAAAGTGACCCGGATCCGGATTTTTTTTGCCCATATGTGACTCAGATCTGATCTTTGAACAGGCCGAGTCAGATGGAATCTGATATTTTCTAGTTCGGATTCGGGCCACTTTCAAACATGGAATTAATGCGACTTTGACGTCACTGCAGAGCAGCTGTTCTGCTGCAGACGGACTGAACATGTGGCTCTCTTCCGTTGTACAGCGCAAGACACTGTAATGAAAATGATGGAAAGTTTGGAACTCGTCATAATTTGGGAGAAATGTGACACATGAGAGGAAAAACGCGAGTCTCCCGTGAAAATTTGGAGCGTTAGCAAGTAGGAGCTAACCGGAGCTAACCGTATTTAAACAGTAACGTGAACAGCAAACAAAAAATTAAGCATCAAGGACTGCAGCTTAAACGGAGCCTAAGATTGGTAAGAACTTTAAGCCTAATTTAGAGCCTTTGCTAAAAACCAGGTGCTGTGTCTTCACCTGCTGACAGAAGAAAACATAGCTCACTCTGCGCTGACAGAGCCAGTCATGTGGAAGGAAACAGCTTTTTGCTACAGCAGAAACCTCTCAGACGGCTTTACCTGCTTCACAGTTAATTCCTGTCAAACACTCCTCACTGTTCGCTGGTGGCTTCCAGAAGAAGCATTTATTTTTTTCTCCTGGAGTGAACGGAGCTGCAGCTCAGCCGGCCTCCTGTTCAGATAGACAGCAATACAAGACGCGTGTTCAGGGAATAAAATTAGACTAAACTATTCAAATAACATTCGCTCCACATTTTGATTGTTTTTATTCATAACTTTTTCTTTTTTTTTTCCCCAGGCAGCGTTAATAAGAAAAGATTCTTATTTACAATCAGGACCTGGCAGGAGACGAAGGCCTCCCGTAGGGAACGGTGTCTGGGATTAATAAAAAAAATAAAAACTGACAGAAGACGCAGGACAACAACAACAAACCTCAAACACCAGGTAGAAACACCAAGAAACCAAGTGAAAGAATAATTAAGCACAGACAGCAAGAAGCACGACAACAGACTAACACATAACCACCTGAGCAGCGCTGACCAGCTGCAACTGTAAAGTGTTTCTCATTTAATAACATAAAACTTTCACAGCGACTGTTTTTACAACTACTTTGTGTTTTATACATCTTCCTAATGATCATTTACTTTGGAGAATAATCTTTCTGTGTGGGCGCCGGCGCCGCGATCTGACCGACGAGACGATGAAAAGCCTGATCGTGACCTCGCTCAAACCCTAAAAGAACACGAGAAACTTTAAATCACATGATTCCTGTCAGAGAAAGTCAGTTAGCTTTTCCGAAAACCTCCAGAGAAGCAGAACTCATTCTTGTTTCTGTCACAGATCCCTGCATCGCTCCCAAATGATCTGATTGATTTACTTCAGATCAGTAAATCCTCGCTCGATCATTTAAGTGGTTGTGGTGTCTGAGAGGTTGTTCGTGTCACGTGGCAGTTAGCGTGGCACTCTCTCAAAAATCAAGCACAAATGTGATTTGTGAGTCCCAAAAGTGTCCCTGTCCTGTAACAGACGCAGGATCGCGTTTCTCAAGCGGAATGTGAGACTTGTATTGATACAGCAGATTACTCGTTTTGCATGTCTGGGCAGATTGTAGCAGAGATCCTGAACAATCACATTCTTTATCCAAAAGAGGAGGTACATTTAATCTTTCTAGCACAGACACACTGTTTCCTCAACCCACCCCGTCTCCTACAAAAGGCGTTTATGTACAACTAAGTTGCAACAGCAGGTCTGGAGTTGCTGCACGGACATTTTCTACAAACATAAGGAGGAAATGTTGGTAATTAACGTATCAGTAAAATGTTTATTGGCAGTGTATTTAATTTGTTTCTGCCAAAATATGCAGTCGCAGCAGCTGCAGCATTATTAACCTTTTTATGGTCATGCTTAGTCACTCACAGCACCTGGTTAAGTTTTATGAACATTTACATTTTTTGAAACTATTGGCTGTTTTTGCAAAACTCTACACTCTAACACCTTCCACCAAAAAACAAAACATTATAAATCTCTTGCAAAACTCTTCTTAAAAATTGTGTTTTTGCATCAGCACACATGTGAGTGAGCAATGCAATGCAGTAAAACTCAGACACACAGGTGCCCGAATGTGTTTGAGTTTATTGTGAAAGGGTACAGCTGCTTCACCCAATGAGACTCACTCTGTTGATAAACATTGTGTTATCTGCCAGTGTGTGCTCATGCAGGTCTCTGAGTGCGATGCAGTTATTTGCAAAGACCATATTTACAATGTGGATCTCCTGCTTTGGGCTGAACAACCAACCTGTTCCACCCGATACTGGTTTTCCAGCAATAAAGTGAAAAACCTTTGGTTTTACAGCAGTGACAGATCCTTCTCATTACCACACAGAACAGTAACAGTAACTCTTGCCCAGCCTCCCTCAAGCTCATCCCATATTCAGTCAACCACAGTCGCTCTGGTTTCATCAGTTGCTATGTTCCCTCCTTCTCCCCCATCCTATTGATCCTGCCCTCTCCTCCTTTCTTCTTCACCTCCTCGTCCATGTCTTCCTCTAATTCTCTCCCCTCTAAAGCCTTCACTGTAAGCCAAACCAAATGTTGGCCTATTTTCATGTAGTGCTCAGCTCTAATTGGTTTTGGAACTAAAAATCAAAGTGTTTTCACATGTGTCAATGTGAAATGCTAGTTGGAAAAGTAGTTTTGATAGAAGTGTGTAAAGCAGACGTGCTGGATGATTTGACTACAAGTGTTAAAGAATAACTGCTCAGCATCCAGAAAAAAACTGGAACCAGAAACTTTCCTAAAGTGCTTTAGTTGCCAGAACCAAACCACAAGCAGGACTCAGGATGTGGTCCAGGCAGCCACCACAACACGACTGAAGAAACTGTTTCCTTTATTCATTTGCACGAGTAATAAAACACAGAGATTTACAAAGAAGTGTGCCGGTGAGGGACTTGGCGGCCTAAACAGGAATGTGTGAGTGCTCAGTCCAGATCGATGTGGACTTTTTTAGTGAATTACTGCGATCGAGTAGGTGGTGTGAGTGTAGGTGTGAAGTCTACGTCATAAAAAAGCTGCCTCTGGTTGGTGCCGGCTCAGTAATTTACCCGGACTTGTTGAGATCAGAGCAGAAAATTGTTCCAGACCTAAAGAAGACGGTCGAGGTGAGAAACGTGTAGGTTTCCAGCTTTCCGCCTGTTTCTTTCTGGTGTTTGTTTTAGCAGCCTCGGCTTTACCAACTTGTTGAAGCTACCTAAATGACCCGAGTGGCAGCCCTCACAGTTAACTTTTGCACAGCTGTACACAATAATAATGAGTTTCAGGGTTGAAGATTAAACTCCTGGTTAGTGATGGGAAAACGACTTGTTCTTGACCTCTAATCTCTTTGAGTCATTTCCTTCATTTGTACTAGGCTGGTTATTGCGGCGCTGCAGCCCTCTACTGGGCGATAAAAAAAAACAGCGCAGTTCTCAAACACAAAAGGCTGTGTGGTTTGTTTTAATTAATGAAAGTATGATGCACAAATACACCTCTTGATATGTTAATATTCAATCGCCACTACTTTGGCTGAATATACAGGAGTATAATTATAATTACAATCATATCTCTGAAGTGCTTATTCATACAGTAGCCTAACATCCCTATCTATGAGTAACATCTATAGATTAACATCTGATTTGCAGGGAATATATAGAAGTTATATAAGCTTGACAATAAATGACTAAACACACTCTTATTAACTCATTTTAATATTAATCTGGATCAAGCCACCAGGTTCTTAGAAGAACTCCAGCACAGAGAGAGGAACAAAGAATTAAACACATAATATAAATGCAGCACTTTGGTAGGTCTGGATGCAGCATGGGCCACATCAGGTCCAGATTCTGCAGACAGAGAAACAAACATGATCATACTGCTATCCAGGGAAATTCAGGAACAAATGAGAAACAGTAATTGAGATTTATCAGTCTGGAAAAGGTTATAAAGCCATTTCTAAAGCTTTGGGACTCCAGTGAACCACAATCAGAGCCATTATCCACAAATGGCGAAAACATGGAACAGCCGTGAACCTTCCCAGGAGTGCCCGGCCGACCAAAATTACCCCAAGAGCGCAGCAACGACTCTTCCAAGAGGTCACAAAAAAAACCACACAACATCCAAAAAACTGCAGGCTTCACTTGCCTCAGTTAAGGTCAGTGTTCATGGCTTCACCATAAGAAAGAGACTGGGCAAAAATGGCCTCCGTGAGACTGAAACCACGGCTGAGCAAAAACATAAAGGCTCGTCTGTTTTGCCAGAAAACATCTTGATGATCCCATAGGCTTTTGAGAAAAGTTGTACTTTTTGGAAGATGTGTGTCCCATTACATCTGGCGCAGCATTTCAGGAAAGGAGCATCATACTAACAGTAAAATATGGTGGTGGTGATAGTGTGATGGTCTGGGGCCGTTTTGCTGCTTCAGGACCTGGAAGACTTGCTGTGCTACCAAAAAATCCTGGAGAACGTCCGGCCATCTATTCGCGACCTCAAGCGAAGCTCACTTGGGTTCTGCAGCAGGACAATGAACCAAAACACACCAGCAAGTCCACCTCTGAAAGACTTAAGAAAAACCAAAAGAAAACAATTCTGTAAAGATGAGTGGGCCAAAATTCCTCCACAGCGCTGTAAAAGACTGCCAGTTATTGCACATGCTTGATTGCAGTTCACAAGGACCATGCCCACAGCAACGTCATTTTAAGGTTTAATGAATATTCTGAATGTGCAGATAGATAAATGGATGTAGAGGGGAAGGGTGGTGGTGGAAGAAGGATGCCAACAGATGGCTGGTCTGGGAGGATGTATGATGAGCGGGCAGAGGAAACTCAGAGTGGGGGTTCTGTCTCCGTAGTGGTTTCACCCGAGTGATTTACTGACCTCCCAGACGGTACTTAAATGAGACATGAGAGAGTTGTGCACTGGGTTGAATTGGAAGGGATGAAGGGAAGGGAAAGGGAGGGTGGGTCGAGCAAACAGACAGACGAGGCTGGCTGTGTGGGATGAATGTCCAATTCTTGAGCCAAGTGTCTGAATTTATGAAATGAGACAATCAATCGGCAAAGGTGCTTTGGTGGCCGGAATTGTGAGCTGCCCTAAGGATGAACTGATGTTAGGCCATTATTAGTGTGAGTGTGTGAAGGAACTGCGATGACCAGAGAGTAAGACCGACCTTTGTTTAAGATTTCTACTACTGCTGTGCTGTCGGCGTGAATGAGTATGGACTTCCTTGACCATTCGTGCCCCCAAAGAATGGCAGCTATGGCGATGGGGTTCATGTAACGCAAACGAAGCGGTCTTGGTGCTTCCAAGACCGGCTCTCCCCCGGTAGTAGCCACCGAAACCTACGGAAAGAGCTGCATCGGTGTACAGCTGAATGTCCTCAGGCTGGGTGACGAAGTCCTCGCAGAAGAAGGAAATGCCATTGAAAGAAGCCAGTAAATGTTGCATGCCTCGTCCAGAACAACTCTATCATCTTTGGTTAAAAGATTGGACAAGAAGGATTTTGCTTGTGGAGTTATGCCAACAGCATAATTGAGATGGCCGAGTAGGGCTAGTAGCTGGCGTCTGGTGCATCTGACTGCTAGAGGAAAGTCTGAGAGGAGTTGAGAGATGTGCTGTATTTTCTCTGAGGGCAGCGATGCCTGGAAGGATGTGAATCCCCTAAGAACTCAATGGAGGTGCTAGGCCTGAGGTTTTCTCTTCGGAGAGAGGGGGATGCCAAGGTGGAGAGGATGGCGGAGTATGTAAGGAAGTCTGTGGTTATTAATCAAGATCCAGCACAGATCTTCAGACAGAGAGTCGAAGGTCTTGGGACTGCTTCTGCAGCCGAAGTCGAGGCGCACGGAAAAATAATAGGCTCCTTTCCAGCAAACCCTGAAAACACACGGCAGAAATCTGGATGAATGGGCAAGACTTTAAATGCACTGGTGATGCCTGCTTTGGAAAGCCAAGCCCCGTGTCCTGCCAGATGGATGAAGGGTGATGGCAGGATTGATGGTTGCACGTTGCATGGAGAAATCTGGGTTGGGGATGCTATTGATGCTTGGGATGAGTGAGCCATGTGGGGAAGACAGGTCTACTATTAACCTCTTTTTCAGAGTGGCGACGCCTATGGGACTGATGTGGAAGACTGAAAAAGGAGGCTTGTCAAATGGGCCTATCATCAGAATCAGCTTTATTGCCAGGTATGTGTACACATGAGGAATTTGACTCTGGACAATGCTCACGATGTGCTTACTTATACAATAAGACAATAACACAGACTACAGTGTAGAGAACACAGATATACACTATGGAAAAAAACAGAACTGAGGCTGTAAAAACTGAGCGGTATTGATGAAATCCGAACGCTACCCATCCCTAAAGATGACTTTAACTACAATTAGTCAAAAAATACCTCTTAATGAGGACCCACATGATTTCCCTGGGACCCCCCCCCCTTTCCACCACTGGTTCTATAGGAACATTTAAAGAGGGTCTCGAACAATCCAAGCTGCTCTCTGACATGCTCCAAGCACAGCCATTGATCTAAGGCTGTAGACCTTATTGAAGCACTGCAGGACACTCTCCAGGAATACAGAGTGATTCATCTTTTGATGAGACAGGGCAGACACAGCAAAGCAGAACAATGCTGCAAAAGGATTGTTCAGAAACAAAGGCAGCCCTAGACTGAGAGGATGTGTTAGGGAATTGACATCTTACTGAAGATTAACAGCAGGTGACAAGGACAGGTTTAGAATGAGTTTATTCTACCCCAATTTAAATATCATGTAAATATCATCATGTTTTTTAACTTGATTCGGGAGCTAAGACCACGTCTCATCCCATTTGTGCATATAAAATAACTTAAGCACATCTCATCCCTCCACGGCAAGACCAACCAGTCTGGTCTACCGCGATCCGTCTGCCTCTTTTGATTCAACTTCGTATGAACCCAAACTTCACTACAGGGACTCTAGACTAGCCAGCTAAGTTTCACCCCAAGACCCGTTGTCGAGTGTGTAAACACACATTTCTGCTTTAAACACCACCTTCGCCGAATCTTCAAATCCAACATATCCCTCGAACTCATACCTTAATTACATCCACAATGATTTAAACGATATCGGAAACACCTGTGTAATCTTTGGGAGGGCCTTTCTGAAAGTACTTTCCTCCCTCCTACCTACTTCCTCTCCGGTTGGGCGTTCACGTGGAAGGTCCACCACTCTAAGTGCAATCTGAAACCAATCAGCTCAGAGTGGTAGTGTTACATTCAGCTGATGGCTGATCGCTGGAAACAGGGGTTTTGGACAGAAACGCAGACACGGAGATGCAACAGGTGGAGTTAGTGAGATTTGTTGCAGAACCAGGTGAAGCAAGATTGTCCAAAAACAAACGGTGAGTTGATCCAAAAGTCCAACAGAAAGTAGATAAAGCCACAAAGGCATGAGAAACACTGGAGAGAAACTGACACAAAAGCATAAGCTGCCACTGAATGAAATACAGAAACGCTGGTGAGAGAGGAAGAAGGGAGAAAAACAAAAACGAGCACAGTGCAAACGGCTTTAGAGATTTAAACAGACTTTAGACTTTGGAAATATTTATTTTTATCTGAGCAGGCCTTCAAGCTGGGATTGATAATGCTCAGAGTAAAAGAATAAGAAGAATGCGGCACTGTAATCTATATTATATCATTTTTATTATTTTATTAGCTATGTGCTACTGTTCTGGAAACTTCATTTAGTGGACAACTTGTTAGTATTTTGAAGCAGTATTCTTTTTTATTTTATATTTGGAAATTTGTTAGAAAAAATGAATTTGAATGTTTACAAACATTCATAATAAACCAGCAGCAATTTAATGTTTGCATTTTTTCCCCCTCGGGGACTGGATGGCTGCGCCGAGGCAGATTGCAGATACTGGTCAGGTGTGCTGATGAGGTTCAGGTGTCAGAGGAGCACTTTTTATTTCATTTTGACAGTTTGTTTTCAATTTCAGTTCAGTTTTAATTTGTTTTAAAGGTGAATTTGCTAGTTTAGTTTTTTAGCTTCCTCCTTCTGCAGGAAGACAGTGAGTTTCCCCTCGCAGGATTAAATAAAGTATATCTTCTTCTTCAGACCTTTAAACCACCCCTCACCACATAACAAACATTCAGCCATTGTAAATCTGTGTGAGATTACGAAGGTTGTTTGAGCGCTGAACCCTGAGCAAAGGGACAAACAGGTGGTTTGTTTGAAGTAGCCGAATGGACAGGAGCTTCCTTCATCCTACTTCAGAGAAACGCCTCCTCGCTCACTTCCTCAGCATAAGCCACTCGTAGAGATGGCGGCCGATTGAAATGCATATCAGTGCGGGTTAGACGGTCGGGAGTGATGTGGTGCAGATCAGCATGTGGCAAAACCGGTTAAGCAGTTTCCTTCGCCGTTTCTGAGGAAGCAGTCGAGAGGCGACGCATAATCAATCACCATCCTGCTTTGTAATTCTGAAGCATGAGCCGAGCGCCTCGTATCTCCACCACATTAAGATGCATCGACATGAGAAGGAGTATATGAGAGCCCACGCAGCATGAGGGCACTGCCTCCGCTGGTTGTGAAGAGCTGCGAACTGATCGAAACCATCTACGGACGAGATCTAATCAGACACCCTGCAGCCTGAATGCGGGAGACGGAGAGTGTTTTGTGTAAAGTATCTGCAGATCCGTCCTCGCTGCTGTGTTTGTGTGCGACTGCACAATCAGCTCTGCTCTGCTATCACCAGCCGTCAGATCACACAGATCTTAATGAGAGAGCATCTCTGCCCTGAATGTTTAATCCCCCGAGTCGAGGCGCAGAACCTCAGACATCCTGGTGGAAGCTACGGCGTGATTTCGACAGTGATTTTCTCCGCTTGACTTCGGGTGGGAGGAGGATGAAGACATAAAGAGACAGAGAGTTTATGGCTGTGAAATCGTATTTTTTAGAAAGTTTGCTACCCACCGTGAGCGATTTCCTGCTTTATCTGTTCCTTTCACTCCGTGTCACAGCTTCCCTTTGCATGCGTGTCTAATCCTCAACTTTTCATTGATTCTGTTTCAGCTGACAAAATAATCTCACAAACACCAAAACAGATTTCAGTTAAAGAAAGAAACAGAAGTGAGAGATGACTCTATGTTCCCTGTGAGTGGATATGAGATGCTTTATATATCTGTTATATTCAGGGGCCCCAAGGCCCTGGGTTGACCTGCCTGAAGAATCCGTGTTTTCTCTTAAGTCTCTTCTAAAAACGCACTTTTATCAAAAGGCATATCCTGATTTTATCTGAGTCCTCTTGTATTTTATCTTCCCTGGTGATATTTAATGTACTTTTTCACCCTCTTGTGAAGCACTTTGCACTGGATAAGTTATTATTAGAACTATTTTGTGTTTTGTTCTCATTATTATCTCTTTCTTTCTTCTCTGCTAATAGCAAAAACTACTGGATAAAATCTCAGCAAAAATGGCGGGTGGGTTTATTTTAATCTCTGGATTCATCTGCATCTTTGCAGATTATTTGATGTATTTTCTCCATTGAATCTTTTTCTCCATCTGAAGCTGTCAGATAAATTTAGTGAAATAAAAAATACAATTTCTCCCTCTGAGATGGAGCAGAAGGAGAAAGTGGCATTAAAAGAAAGTCCTCAATAAATTACAGCGCACCACCTGGCAGGATGGTCCCCACATCGACCATAGACTGGATTTAAGAACGTAGTCATGGTGACGACACAGTGGAGCTAACAGCTCGTTGGGAAAGTGTTACTGTGGTAATAAATCAGCTGAGAAGTATTTTAATTTCACCATTATTTCTAATGGAGCCGGACAGAAGAGTCGCCCCCTGCTGGCTGTTTGATAGACCGGAAGCTTCCCGCTCTGTCATCGCGTTGTGTTTGAATCCAGCATTAGATGCAGCATGAAGGATAATAAGGGTTACAGTAACGGTTCATACGTTCAAACTTTATCTGCACTGGTTTTTTTTCTTTTCTCAAACATTTTTATTAGTTTTGTGTTTTCACAAACAGAAAAAAATAAAAAAAATAAAAATTGTACACTGTGCAAGCAGTTACCTTACATGAATATGGGACACAAAACAAAAACAAC